>PVKE010047625.1:0-11870 GCA_004027555.1 Craseonycteris thonglongyai | reverse complement strand
AGTAATCAGGTCTTTCAAGAAGTGTGGTATATCAAATTCTTTGGACGGTATGGAGGATGACTTCTTGTGGCAAGATGAAGGGGAAGCCGAAGCTGAAGCCACACCATCTGATTCGGAATTTGATCCATATGATGACTGTCTTACAAATGTACCACAGAGGTCATTGATGAACTTATGATGTCAGAAGAACATGATGAAGATTTTGAAGGATTTTAAGCTCACAATGCTCCTCTGCCTAAAAAAACCTCTTATCATCCCAGTCAGTCACAAACAAGCATTTTCTGCAAGTTCTTCATGTAATTTTCTTTCCAGATGATGCCATCATTGTTAATGTTCTCTTTTGGATTTCTTGTTTCTCGGTCAAGTTCATGGCATTGCCATTTGTGAAGAGACCTTCCATTTATTTTATCAATGTATGGTATATTACGGTATGTTCAAAAACTGTCATTCATTAAAAATTTAATTAAAAAAAGAACTGGTGTTGCCTCGGAAGTGGGGGGTAGTCTTATACAGAGAATATAGGCCTAAACCTATGTTTTAACTGTAAAATTAGGGGGTCGTCTTATACGCCCGGTCGTCTTATATGCCGGAAAATATGGTACTAAAAATAATTACACCTGAGAAATAATTATCATGGAGATAGACATTCTAATAGTAAGTAAATTCTTAAAAGAGAAGCAGTGTTACTCAATGAAAGAACAAACTTTTGGGGAGGCATGCCAGGGCTCTATTCTCAACAGGGTCCTTGTCTCATATGTCTTTCCAAATCTATCATGGTCATGACTGGATAATTATCCACTGGGGCTGTTAGTCTTACAGTGAAAGTACTTAATAAAGAGAAAATTCTTATATCTTAGTAAGAGTCCCAAATTCAGAATCACAAGCCCTCTTTAATTCTCTACTCCTGTGTACTTGCTAGTGATGTCGTAGATGATCTACCTTTACATATCCTTTCCCCAGGCTCCTGTATGGTGGTAGAAGATCCATTGGTATATTTTTGTTCTATATCTTGGGAGACTGTGAACCGTAAATTATATTGCCTGACCCTGCTCTGAACCAAGTCAGCCTATTAAAAGAGAAAGGCTTTGAGTGAAAAGAATCCATTTATAATTTAGATATCTTCTGTGGGTCAAGAAATGACTGAATAGACAATTTGGATTAATATATCAAAAGAGTTACAATTAATCAAAAAGCCCTATCAAAGCTAGTCTAATTACTTAAGAATTATCTTCAAAACCTTTCCCCCTAAAAAAAGGGGGGTGGTTTAATTTGAGTATGTGTAACTACTAAGAAACACAAAATTATACATAAAATTTATATTACATGTATCTGTGAAATTTCAGCTAGTTACTAGCAGTGAGAAGCAAAAAGTAGGCTAGTAAGCTAAAAATATCCCTCATATAATTCAATGACTGTAATAAGTGACCCAAATACAAAGATACTTATTGCCAAGTACCTTATTCTTTCTTTCTTTCTTTCTTTCTTTCTTTCTTTCTTTCTTTCTTTCTTATTTTCTATTTTTTTTCTGTCTTCAGTAGTTCACAATCTGTTAATCACTTCAATTTTGAAAATCTTAACATAAACCTGAGATGCTGGATTGAGTGAAGAGAGCCCTGATTGATTTAGGAGTTAGGGTCTCATTTCCAGCCTTTCAAAAACAATGTGAGCCTAGAGAGGTGAAGGCACTTGGTTCTCAAGTCCTCTGTGTCCCCAACCAGGAAACAATTCTTGAACTAGATGGCCAGTCTTTCAATCTTTGTCATGAATAATTCTGTGTGAACTTTCTAACTTTATACTCCCAAGCTGGCCATTAAGGTACTTATTTTTTTTTAAAGATTTATTTTTATTGTTTTTGACAGAGAGAGAGAGAGAGAGATACAGAGACAGAGACAGAAAGAAGGGGGAGGGCCCAGAGCAGTCTCCATAGTTGCACATCATCAGTTTTTCCACATAGTTTCATTCCACAGGTGGGCGGGGCTACACAGGGCAGGAACCGGGCCAGGGTCTCTCCCCGGTGAGAACTGAACTGGGGGCACTCCCCAGTTCAGCATGTGGGTCCGCGTGGGCCGGATCTGGGATTCGATCCTCAGTCCCCGGGGCTGCAAAGAGAGCGCTTAACCCACTGAGCCATCCCGGCTTCCCCTAAGGCACTTATTTGACCTGGATAATAACAACCTCACTCAAATCACATATCCAAAGGGAGCAAATTAAACAGTTATAAGATTTTTTTCTTCTTAAAAAATGAAACAATTTTGTGTGTTTAAGAAATAACTAACTAATCTTTTAAAAATAAAATATAATGTAAATAGACAAATAGAATCTTATCCCCATACCCGGTTGCAACAAAGGTCATTAATCACAAGCTTATATCACTAAGAGCAGTTGGGGTTAGACAGCTTTCAATTTTCCATGCAGCAACTTTGGTTTCATAACTAAAATTTTTACATGTTTGACATGTGAACAGTAAATTGTAGATATTTTTGCAATAAGGCATCACATTAATAACATTGCATTTTCAGGTCTGTAGGAAAGAGGACTGACTTCATTAATGTAGTTATATATGATAACAAGGAATAATCATTCAATGGTGAAACAACTTTCTCCTATATACCATCAAGATAGACCATGTCCAAAGTACTTTGCCATTATATAATAATAACTGTTAAATTTATTTGATGCTAAAGTTCATATTCAAGACAAAAGTTATTCTTTAAAATACTCTTCCTGGCATCCTCTACTGGGCTCCTGCACCCCACACCCAATTGAGTGCTTGGAGACATGATATTATTGATATGACTGAGTTTCCAAATCAAAGCTTTGTTAGCACTAAGAAAAGGTTTACAATAAACTAAGTATAGATAATTTGCTCGAAAAAAAGGAGTCAATTATTTTCCTCATACTGGACTACCTGGTCCAAGAGGAGATTATTTTAAATTATATTTTATCAGATATTTATGAAGCATTTACTATGATGTGAAGTAGTTTATAATGGCAAGAAAATACTGAAATGGGTCATTAGAGAGTGCAACATACTGTAGAAATAAGGTTTGGGTAAATGTTCTTGACTTTTAAGACATTGGTTTGTTTTGAAGGCATGGATTAGACTTTATGACTTTAGTAATTTACTGCCACATAATAACGAGACAGTTGTGTTTCCGTGACAATTATTTGAAGAAAAAGCCCATCCTAGTTAAAAATGAACAAATACACACTTAAAGCATTTCCCTATTTAAAAGGAAGAAGAAATGTAAACAGACAAGCCTAACTCAATGTTTGTCATTCTGAATTATCTTGCCAGTCTTGGCCCTTCTGTCCTTTCTCCACAGAGGTGGACAAGTCTAGCTGAAGCATAAATCTGGTTGTCACCTCACTGCTAAAACTTAGGCAATGGCTCCTTTTGCATGCTGGATGCTAAAGTTCAAGGTCCTCAGCACAGTGTTAAATTTGCCCTATGGTGTTACAGACCTTGTTTACTTACCAGTCTCATATCTCTCTTCACTGCCTCAAAATGCTGAGCTCCATCATACTATTCAATGTCCCTAAACAGAACTCACTTTTTACTTCTGTGAATTAGAATATTAAAATGCTCTACTACAAAGGTCTTCCTTCCTTCTTTGCTTCCTTCCTTACTTCCTTCTTTCCTTTCTTCCCTCCTTCCTTCTGTCCCTTCTCTCTCCCTCTCTCTCTCCTCACTTGGTTAATTACTTGTTCATGTCTTAAACATATTATGACTTCATTCTAAGAAAACTTTCTCAACTCTTTAAGATTGTTTGGGCTTGTACAGCACTTAATGACTTCCAAACCTGAAATTTACTTTGCTAGGGTATCTATGAACCTGCCATATCCACTCAGTAATAAGAGGGCTATATTGTGTTAGCCTTAAACTCCCCAAAACTAATACAGCACATGGCTCAAAGTAGGTATATTCAATAAATAGTTATCAACTACACGAATAAACATTTATCATAATCCTAAAGGGTGATGCAATAAAAACAAACAAACAACAACAAAAACAACAAAAACTTAATTTGTTTGCTATTTAGGTATGTAATAGGTTTTCTTAATTTTATGAATACAGAGCACACTAAATTCAGAAGACTAAAGTTTGTTCCAAGAGAGCTGTGGGTTGCAAACTCCAGAACAATTAGAAGCTTCCATGGTACCAGAAGAAGTGTAAGAAGATTATTTAACATAACTATATAGAATAGGTCCCTTAGGAACATGACTATCAAAAGCAACTGCTTCCACTTTTAGACACCTCACTTCAGTTCAGCATGCTGCCAGGTACACGCTGTCTCTTGCTTCACAGCCTAGGATAGAGTTACACTCTCTGCACTGCATTTCATTCCCTTGATTATTTACATAATCCCTCCGGCTGTGCCTATCAATTTACAGACCAAAAGGAATCCCATCATGAATGTACTAGTCATATACTTGGCTGCATTGTACAAATGTGTTTTACCTGGATTATGTCTGGCAGTGTACGTCTCCAAGTACTGATCATTTCATTGTACTTAACATAAAGTCTCCCTGAAAACAGGGGTGGTGGTGGGGATACCTGAGGTGTAGGAAAATCAAGCCTGCTAAGCATAATCACCTTTAATAACTTGTATTTTTTCCACAACTTGTGACTTTAGAAATGTATTATCATATAGGGTACTTAAAAAATTGTATTGTAATATAATGGCTCCAATGCCAACCCCATTTAAAGCTTTACACTCATGCCAAACTATCATCCTACAAACGTTTGCAGAATAGTAACTTTGAGAGTAAAGATGGTTCATTTCCCCCTCAAATTATGGAATTGGTTAGATCCCTCAATATTTTGAAGGATAAGGTAGGCCACCACATTGACATTTAAAAATATATAAAATAAAAATACATAGATATTACCAGAAGTGAATTGAGAAAATAAGCTATTTATGAGTAGAGAGATATAAAGTAAATCTTAGCTAGAATGAGTAAAACTAATAGTATGGTGCCAATAGTTCATTTACATGTTCACAAGTTTATAGATTAATAAAACAAAATAGTACTAGAGCATTAGACTGTCTTCATGTGCTGAAGAGCTGAATACTATTTCCCTGATGTGCTTTAAATGAATTTTCTAATCCTAAAATGAAGAAAAGTAAGAATGGGAAAAAAGATCCAAGAGGGCGAAGCAGATAAATGCAGTGCTTGCCTCATCGCATTAATACATCAAAATTACAACTAAATTATAGAACAATTAACCTGTAAAACTATCTGAAGTCTCTCTGAACAGATGTTTTATTTTATTTTATCTATTTATTTTTTTGACAGAAAGAGAGAAAGACAGAGACAGAGAGAAGAGAGAAGAGAGAGAGAAGTCTCTCTAAACAGAAGTTTTATTTTACAGTATTTTAACTTTTTTGAGATTTATTTTATTGTTTGTTTGTTTGTTTTTTGACACACAGAGAGACAGAGAGAATGGGGAGGGTCCAGGCAGTTTCCATAGTTGTACATTATTAGTTTTTAACATGGTTTTGTTCCACACAGGTAAGCAGGGCTGTGCAGGGTGGGAACTGGGCTGGGGGGCCTCCTGCATGGGAAGCACACCCAAGTTCAGCAAATGGGTCTGCACAAGCCTGGGCTGTGGTTCAATCCTCGGTACCTGGGGCTGTAAAGTGAGCACTTAACCCAATGAGCCATTCTGCCTTCCCCTGAAGAATATAAAGAAGAAGCCAAGTTGAGACTGGTAGGAGGGGCAGGTATGTGAAACAGGTTGGTCCCACATCCACATGTGGCAGTTGAAAATTAGGAGAGAGATGTCAGCCACAGAGATTACCCACAGAGGTGTACGAATCCCAACCCCACACCAACCTGCCCAGCCCAGAGTACTGGTGCCAGGAAAAGGAGCTCCACAACATTTAGCTGTGAAAAACAGTGGGGATTTGACTACCTGGTTTGGACAGAAGGCTGCAGAAAACCCAGATGTCCTCTTAAAAGGCCCATATAGGCACTCACTCTGGGTTTCAGCAGAGGGACAGTGACTCTAAAGACATTGAAGACATATGGGGGGAAACTGAGTTGTGTAACTTTGGGGCAAGGACTGGAAGGACAGCCTACATGTTTCTTGTGTGGGGTTCCCCTCCCAGGCAGCCGGCAGGTGGTCACAGTCTTTCCTGTGTTGTGCCCTCCTCTCCCATACCCATGGCCAAATCTGAACCTGAATTGGTCTGGTGAGCTCCACGGGCTACAGCATAATGATTCACTGAGACCCTGCGACCGCAGGAGGCTTAATCAATGGCAGAACATTATAAGAGCCAACAGGTGGTAGCAGGTCTTGGGGTGTCCCTGGGTTTTTGAGAGCTACCCCAGGCTGCTGTTCTCCATCTACAGTGTGGCCTATCCCATGTGCCTCCAGGTCAAGCACAGGCAGCAACTGACTATGGATTGCTTAGTAGCTCCTACCAGGCCCTCCCTGGTCAGCACAGGCAGTGGCTGACCAGGGCCTATACTGAAGCCCCTCCCAAGAGGACCCAGAACCAACATACTTGGAGGCTGGCTTCAGACCACAGCAGAACACCACTCAATTAACCCCATAAATGGCATATACAGTGTGGTCTCAACAGGCACCAGAGCCTGCTGGAGTGAATCCCACTCCATGTGGTAAGAACTCTCAAGAGTGGCCTGTAAGCTGTGGATGTGGCCAAACCCCTCAGCCAGTCAGTCAGCCTGATGGTCAGTCCTACCCACTGGCATGCCACTGGCGATGCTCAACTATAACAGGAGGGCACACACAACCCATACAAGGGGCAGTGTCAGAGCACCCAGTTCAGGTGACCACAGAGACTGTGCCACTAGGACCCACAGGACACTTAGTACTTAAGGCCACATGGCAAGACTGGGAGACAGAGCAGACCTACCTAATACATATAAACAAATACTCTGTAGAACTCCAGTAAAAGAATTAAACAAAATGGAGGCAAGCAACCTACCAGACAGAGTTCAAAACAATGCTTATAATTATGCTCAGAAATCTTAGTGAGAATTTCAACAAAGAAACAGCAAGCATGAAATAGAGCTTAGAAACCATTAAAAAAAACTCAGAAGTGAATAATATAATAACTGAAATGAAGAATGCACTAGAAGAAATCACCAGCAGAACACATAAAGTAGAGGATTAAATAAGAAATCTAGAAGTTAAGATAGAAGAAAGCACCCAATTAGACCAACAACAAAAATCCCAATAAATGAGGATAGTTTAAGAGTTTTGGAACAACATCAAGTATAACAACATTTACATCATAGGAGTGTCAGAAGGAGAACACAGTAAGCAAGATATTAAGAACCCTTTTGAAGAAATGATGACTGAAAACTTTCCTAACCTGGCAAAAGAAATACACATACAAGCCCAGGAAGCACAGAGAGTCCAAAACTTGAAGAACCCAAACAGCCCCATACCAAGGCACATTATTATTAAGATGCCAAGATTAAAGATAAAGAGAGAATCCTAAAAGTAGCAACAGAAAGACAAGCCATTACTTACAAGAGAGGTCATATAACATTGCCTGCTGATTTTATTTTTCATTCCCATCACCATATATTTGATACACCCTCCCTACTCCCCTACACCCTCATGCCCCTATCTGCTTCTTCCTCCACTCACCTCACCCTTTACCCTTAGGTAACTGCTAAACTATTGACTGTGTCCATGAGTCTTTGTCTCTTTGTTCCTTTCAGTTTAATTTTTAATTTCTTTTAATTTTTTAAAGATTTATTTTTATTGTTTTTGACAGAGAGAGAGAGAGATACAGAGACAGAGACAGAGAGAAGGGGGAGGGCCCAGAACAGTCTCCATAGTTGCACATCATTTGTTTTTCCACATAGTTTCACTCCACTGGTGGGAGCGGGGCTGCACAGGGCAGGAACTGGGCCGGGGTCTTCACCCCTGTGAGAACTGAACTGAGGGCACTCCCCAGTTCAGCATATGGGTCCACACCGGCCATGGCCAGGAATCGATCCTCGGTCCCCGGGGCTGCAAAGTGAGCGCTTAATCCACTGAGCCATCCTGGCTTCCCCACCTTTCAGTTTTATATTCCACCTATAAATGAGGTCATATATTTCTTGATTTTTTTTTTAGTTTGACTTATTTCACTTAATGTGATGGCTTCAAAGTCTACCCATGTTGTCACAAATAGCTGTATGTCATTGTTTCTTATCATTGTGTAAACGTACCACAACTCTTTATCTAATCATTCACCAAGCACATTTTGGTTGTCTCCATGACTTGGCCACCATGAATAGTGCTGTGATCAACATTGGGATATAATATATATGTGTATATATATATATATATATATATATATATATATATATATATATATACCTTTATGAACTAAGGTTTTCAAGTTTTTCAGGTAGATACTCAGAAGAGGGATTGTTGGGTCATATGGTAATTTCATTTCTAATTTTTTGAGGAATCTCCATACTGCCTTCCATTGTGGTTATACAATTTACTAACCCACCAGCAGTATATGAGGGTTCCTTTTTCTCTCCAGCCTCTCCAGCACTTGTTATTCCTTGTCTTGTTGATTATAGCCATTCTAACAGGTGTGAGATGGTATTTTATTGTGGTTTTAATTTGCATTTCCATAATTGCTAGTGATGTTGAGCATTTTTTTCATATACCTATTGGTTGGTTGTATGTCTTCATTGGAGAAGTATCTGTTTAGGTCTTCTGCCCAATTTTCAATTGGATTGTTTATTTGTTGTTGAGTTGTATTAGTTTTTTATATATTTTATATATTAGTTCCTTATCAGAGGTATTGCTTGCAAGTATTTACTCCTGATGAGTTGGTTGCCTCTTTGTTGATGGTTTCCTTTGCTGTGCAGAAGTTTTTAATTTGATATAGTTTCATTCATTTATCACTGCTTTTACTTCCCTTGCCTTTGAGGTCAAATTCATAAAGTCGTGACTGAATTGAAGGTTTATAAGTTTAGTACTGATGTTTTCTTCTACGCAGTTTATTGTTTGGGTTCCTATGTGGAGGTCTTTAATCCATTTTGAGTTAATTTTGTTATGTGGTGACAGTTCTGAGTCTAGGTTCATTCATTTGCATGTGGTTTTCCAATTTTCCCAGCACCATTTACTAACGAGGCTTTCTTTTCAACATTGTATATGTTTTGCTCCTTTGTCAGAAATTATCTGTAGCTTTATTTTTGTTCTTTCTATTTTGTTCCATTGGTCTGTATGTCTATTTTTCTTCTAATACCAAGCTGTTTTGATTATTGATGCTTTGTAGTATAAACTGAAGTCAGGGAGCTTGATGCCTCTAGCCTTATTCTTTTTATGTAGCATGGCTTTGGCAATTTGGGATCTTTTGTGGTTCTATATGAATCTGATGGTATTTTAAAAATCTATTTCTCCAAAGAATGTTTGTGTGATTTTGATGAAAATTGAATTACATCTGCATATTGCTTGGGGTAATACAGCCATTTCAACTTTGTTGATTCTTCCAATCCATGAGCACAAACTATCTTTCAAATTTTTTGTGTCTTTAATTTCTTTTAATAGTGTCTTATAGTTTTTTGTGCATATAGAAAACCCTAAAGATTCCACTGGAAAACTACTAGAAATAATAAATGAATACAGTAAAGTTACAGGATACCAAATCAATGTACAAAGATCGTAATATTTTTATGTATGAACAATGAAACTTCAGATAAAGAAATGAGCAAAATGAAACCTTTTGCAATCACACCAGCTGACTTCTCAAAAAAACTTTGCAGGTGAGAAGAAATTGTGGTAAAATATCGAAGTCATAAAAGTAAAGATGTACAACCAAGAATACTCTATTTAGTAAGGCTGTCATTTAAAATCAAAGGATGAATAAAGAGCTTTAGACCTATAAGTGAAGTCATATGGTTCTTGATTTTTTCAGTGTGCCTTATTTCACTTAATATGATGGTCTCAATGTACACCCATGTTGTCACAAATGGTTGTATTTCATTGCTTCTTATAACTGAGTAATAGTTCATTGTGTGAATGTACCACAACTTCTTTACCCAGTCATCTATCAAAGGACACTTTAGTTGTTTCCATGGCTTGGCCATCGTGGACAGTGCTGAGATGAACACCGGGGTACATACATCTTTGTGAATTAAGGTTTTTGAATTTTGGAGGTAGATACCCAGAAGAAGGATTGCTAGGTTGTATGGAAATCCCATTCCTAATTTTTTAAGGAATCTCCATACTGCCTTCCCATTGTAGTTGTAGCAATTTACATCCATATGACTCCACTTATAGGTGGAATATAAAACTGAAAGTAACAAAGAAATAACAAATCATGGACACAGTTAATAGTTTAATTGTTACCTGAGGATAAAGGGAAAGGGGTGTTGGGGAGTAGGGAGGGGGCATCAAATATATGGTGATGAAAGAAAACTGACTCTGGGTGGTGAGCACATAATACAATACATAAACCATGTAATATAGAACTGTGCACTTGGAACCTGTGTAATTCTTACCAGCCAATGTCACCCTAATAAATTTCATAATTAAAAAAATAAAATTAAGATCACAATATTTCTGAAAAATAATATGCTAAGTTCTCAAATCAAAACACTGACGCTGACTTCACAAAGATAATTTTGAGTATAGTTGACTCTTGAACAATAAGGCAGTTGGCAGGGCTGCCAACCCCTGCACAGTTAAAAATACTCGTATAATTTTGAATCCCCTCAAACTTCAGTCATTTCTCAGTGTACACAGAAGTTTGGTTACAGGACCTCCCAAGAATATGAAAATCCAAGATGCTCTAGTCTTTTATACAAAGTGGTGAAGAAGGTTGCACATGGTTGGCCCTCTGAATCCACAGATATGAAGGGCTGACAGCATATTTATTGAAAAAATCCATGTATGAGTGGACCCGTACAGTTCAAACCTATGTTGTACTTTTGAACATTCGGATTTTCTTATTTGTAGGAGCATGTTCCTAGAAACAGAAACAACTGAGTCTAATCAGAGAGCCATCATTTCCAATACGACTTTCAAAGTCAAGAAATATTTAATAAAAATATTCATTGCTCATTATATTTTCATTTATTATTGTTATTAAAATGTGAAAATCCATGCTGTCATTTTTTTTTTAATCTAAAATTTAATTTTGGGGGGAAGCTGGGATGGCTTAGTGGGTTAAGCACTCGCTTTGCAGCCCCGGAGTCTGAGGATCAAATCCCGGCCCTGGCCCATGTGGACCCATATGCTGAACAGGGGTGTGCCCCCAGTTCTGTTCTTGCCCCGGCCTATGAGGGAGGCTCCCGGCCCAGTTCCTGCCCTGAGCAGCCCTGCATCCACCTGTGGAGTGAAACTATATGGAAAACTAATGCTGTCAACTATGGAGACTGCTCTGGGCCCTTCCCCCTCTCTGTGTCTCTCTCAGTCTGTCTCTCTCTCTCTCTCTCTCTGTCAAAGAACAATAAAAATAAATATTAAAATTTTTTTTTTCCATGTTCATGGATTGGAAAAATCAACATAGTTAAAATGGCCATATTACCCAAAGCAATATACAGATATAATGCAATTCTCATCAAAATCCCACAGAGTCTTTCAAAAAATAGATTAAAAAAATTATCAGATTCATATGGAACTACAAAAAACCCTAAATTGCTAAAGCAATCCTCAAAAAAAAAAAAAAAAGGCTGGAGGCATCACACTCCCTGACTTCAGTCTATACTACAAAGCATCAATAATCGAAACAGCTTGGTATTGGCAGAGAAACAGACACACAGACCAATGTAACAGAATAAAAAACCCAGAAATAAACCCACAAATATATGGACTGATAGCCTTTGACAAAGGAGCAAAAAATATACAATGTTGAAAAGAAAGCCTCTTCAGTAAATTG
>PVKE010047624.1:0-11859 GCA_004027555.1 Craseonycteris thonglongyai | reverse complement strand
ACAATAAAATAAATCTTCTTTTAAAAGAAGGACATTTTATATTGATAAAGGGATCAATTCAACAAGAAAATATAATCCTTATAATCATTGATGCATTCAAGGGGCATAGGAGCACACAAACATATTAAGCAAATGTTGACTGACATAAAGGGAGAGATTCACAGTAAAAGTCTTAATAAAGACTTTAGCACCACATTGACATCAAAGGATAGATCTTCCCAACAGAAAACCAACAAGGAAGCAGCAAACTTAAATGACACATTAGAACAGATTAATTTACTTGATATTTTAAGAGTGTCTCATTGAAAAAAAAGAGAATACATTTTTTTTCAAGATCACCTGAAGCTTTTTCCAAGATAAGCCACATGTTAGGTCACAAAACAAGTCTCAATAAATTTAAAAAGATTCAAATTATATTAAGTGTGTTCTCTGACCACAATGGCATGAAACTAGAAATCAATTATAAGAAAAATACTGAAAAACACACAAACACATGGAGCTTAAATATGCTGTTAAACAATGAATGGGTTAGTGATAAAATTAAGGACGAAATCAAAAGAGACCCTGAGACAAATGAAAACAAAAATACAATAATGCAAAATCTATGGGACATAGTGAGAACAGTCTTAAGAGGGAAATTCATAGCAATACAGTCCTACTTCAAGAAATAAGAAATATCCCAATTAGTATAATCATATACTTAAACTAGAAAAAGAACAGCAAACAAAGCATAAAGTATAATAAGTAGAAAAAAGGAAATAATAAAGGTCAGAACTAAAATAAATAAAACAACACAAAAATCTAAAAAAAACTATAAAAACTCAATAAAACTAAGAAAATTGATATAACTTTAAACAGACTCATCAAAAGAGAGAGAGAAAGAATACAAATAAATAAAATCAGATTTGAAAAAGAAGTAGTAACAACTGACACCACAGAAATACAAAAAAAAAATTATAAGAAAATATCATGAACAATTATATTCTAACATATTGGACAATCTGGAAAAAAAATAAAGTTTAGAAGCATACGTCCTTCCAAGGCTGAAACAAGATGAAACAGAAAATCTTAACTGACTGAATACTATTAGTACTAATGAAATCAAACCAGTAATCAAAAAATCAAAACAAAAGTCCTGGAGCAGATGATTTCACAGGTGAATTTTCCCAAATATTCAAACATTAACACCCATCCTTCACAAAGTATTTCAAAAACTTCAAGAGAATGAAAAGCTCCCAAGCTCATTTTACAATGCCAGAATAAGCCCGATTCCAAAAACAGACAAAGACATTACAAAAACAAAAAAATTAAATTATAGGCCTATATCTCTGATGAACATAGAGTAAAAAATCCTCAACAAAATATTAGCAAACTGAATTTAGCAATACATTAAAAATACATTAGAAATATCATATACCATAATCAAGTGGGATTTAATCTTGAGATGCAAAGTTGGTTTAATACCTGCAAATCAGTTAATGTGATACACTATAAAAACAAAATGAAGGATTTTGATCATATTAATAGATGCAGAGAAGTGTTTGAGAAAACTCAGCATCCCTTGTATGATAAAAACTCTCAGCAAAGTGCAAATAGAGGGAACATGCCTCAATATAATAAAGACTATATATGAGAAACACAGCTAATATCATAGACAATGGGGAAAAGTTAAAATATCAAAAAACAAGACAAAGATGTCCACTTTCACCACTTTTATTCAATGTGGTATTGGAAGTCCTAATGTAATTATCAGACAAGAAAAAGAAGTAGGGGAAGCTGGGATGGCTCAGCAGGTTAAGCACTCACTTTGCAGTCCCAGGGACTGAGGATCAAATCCTGGCCCTGGTCTATGTGGACCCATATGGTGAACTGAGGTGTCCTTCCCCTGCAGGAGGTCCCCAGTTTGGTTCTCACCAGGGTGAGCATCCCATGGGGGAGGTTCCCAGTTTGGCCCCCAACTAGAGGGGTCTTGCCTCCCATGCAGGAGGCCTCCAGCCTGGTTCTCACCCTGCACGGCCCCCTCCCACCTGTGTGGAATGAAATCATGTTGAAAACTGATGACATACAACTGTGGAGACTACTCTGGGCCCTTCCCCTTCTCTCTCTCTCTCTCTCTCTCTCTCTGTTTCTGTCTGTCTCTGTCAAGAATAATAAAATAAATCTTTTAAAAAAGAAAAGAAAGAAAAAGAAGTAAAAAGCATACAAATTGGAAAGAAAAAAGTAAAACTGTCATATTTGCAGATGACCTGATACTATGTAGAGAGACCACCAAAGATTTTATCAAGAAACAAAAAACAAACTATTAGAAATGACAAATGAAATCAGTAAAGTGGAAGAATGCAAAATTAATATTTAGAAATCAGATGCATTTTTATTCACCAACAATGAGTTATCACAAAGAGAAATTCAGAAGACAATCTCATTTCAATTATATTTAAAAGCATACACAGGAATAAATTTAACCAAGGAAGTAAAAACCTGTACTCAAAGAACTACAAGACACTGAAAAAAGAAATTGAAGAAGACACAAATAAACGTAGATAGGAAGTATTAGCATTGTTAAAATGTCCCTACTATGAAAAGCAATGTATAGATTCAACAAAATCCCTATCAAAATACCAATGGTGGGATGCCGAGATGGCTCAGCAGGTTGAGCTCTCATTTTGCAGCCCCAGGGTCGAAGGATCAAATCCCAGCCCCGGCCCATGTGTTCCCATGTGGTGAGCTGGCTTGTGCTCCCAGTTCAGTTCTCACCAGGACGTACCTCCCATATGGGAGGCCTCTGGCCCAGTTCCTGCCCTGCGCAGCCCATGCCCACCTGTGGAATGAAACTATGTAGAAAACTAATGATGTACAATTATGGGGACTGCTCTGGGCCCTCCCCCTTCTCTCTCTCTCTCTGTCAAAAACAATAAAAATAAATCTCAAAAAAATACCATTGGCATTTTTCCATGAACTAGAACAAATTATCATAAATTTTATTTGGAATCACAAAATACCTTGAATAGCTACAGCAATCTTCAGAAAGAAGAGCAAAGTTGGACGTATCATGCTGCCTAACATCAAACTATACTACAAAGTTTTAGTAATTAAAATAGCATGGTACTGGCATAAAAACAGACACATCAATGGAACAGCATACAGAGCCCAGAAATAAGGTCATGCTTATATGGTTATTTAATCAATGACAAAGGAAGCAAAAAATATACCGGTACATTGTGGTAAAAACTGTCTATTCAATAAATGGTGTTGTGAAAACTGGGCAGATATATTAAAAACATGAATCTGGACCACCTTCTTATACCATATAGAAAAATAAACTCAAAATGGATGACAAACTTAAATGTAAGACCTGAAACCATAAAACTCCTAGAACACACAAGCAGTAGATTTTCTTTCAGAGATTAAACACTCTGACACTGCTCTTAATAGAATTTTTTATTTCTTGATATCTCTCCTCGGGCAAGGAAAAAAAAAAGAGCAAATGGAACTACATCAAAGTAGAAGGTTTTTGCATAGCAAAGGAAACAATGAACAAAACAGAAAGTCAACCTACTGGATGGGAGAAGATATTTTCCAATGTTATATTTTATAAGAGGATAATATCTAAAATTTGTAATGAATTCATGTAACTCAAAACCCAAATAACAAGCAATATAATCTAGTAATGGGCAGAGGACTTGAAGAGACATTTCCCTAAAAAGGACGCACAGATGGCCGACAGACATGTGAAAGAATGTTCAATGTTACTAATCAGAGAAATCCAAATTAAAACCACAATGAGATATCACCTCAAAACTGTCAGAATGGCCATTATCAACAAATCAATGAACAAAGTGTTGGGGAGGATGTGAAGAAAGGCAACCCTCATGTTATGTTGGTGGGATTGCAAATTGGTGCAATCGCTATGAAAAACAGTTTGGAGGTTCCTCAAAAAATTAAAAAATAGAATTACCTTACAACCTTGCTATTCCACTTGGTATTTATTTGAAAGAATGCAAAACACTAATTTGAAAAAAAAATAAAGAAAAGATACATGCACTCCTATATTTACTGCAGCACTATTTAATCTAGCCAATATATGGAAACATCGTAAGTGCCCATCAATAGATGATTAAATAAAGATGAGGTGGTGCATATACACAATGTACTTATTATTACTCAGCCATAAAAAAGAATGAAATCTTACCTTTGCAATAACATAAATGGACCTGGAAGGTTTTTTGCTAAGTGAAAGAAGTCAAACAGAGGAAGAAAATTTCCATATTAATGCATTTATAAGTGGAATCTAAACAAAATAAATGAACAAACAAAGCTTCAACAAATTGGTAGTTACAAAATAATCAGGGTAATATAAAGTACATCATAGAGATTATAGTCAATAATATTGCAATAACTATGTATAGTGCCAGATAGGTACTAGGCTAGTCTGGTGGAGGCGGGTAATCATCTCATAAATTATAATTGATTAGCCACTATGGTGTACACCTGAAAGTAATATAAAATAACATTGAATGTCAACTGTAATTGAAAAAAATAATAAAATAAAAATAAAGCACTGGAAATTTTGCCTCAGAGTTCATGGGCTATTCACATTCTCTGGTGCCACCTGGTGTTGAACAGGAGGTAATGAACAGGATATAGGAAATTACCGGTAAGTGGTTCAGTTTGGTGGGGAAGAAGGGAAGTGAGGGGACCAATGGGTAATGCTGTGATGGGCAGGCATTGTGGGGGTCCAGGACATACAAAGGATAATTGGGTGCTTACTGAGGCTGGTGGAAAATGGAAAGGGAGCTGGCAAGCACAGAACATTGGAGATAATATGTGCAGAGCCCCGGGCCTACAGACCCAACTGCATCAAAAGTTGCTTAACACATGCTAGGACTGAGCTAAGAATTTTACATGCATTTAAAAAATTTAATTCTTACAGCTACCTTTTGCAGTATCCCCATTTGGCAGGCAAATGAAGTGAGGCTCAGAAAGTTTTAAGTAAATCACAGAGCTAGTTAGTGGCAGAGAAAGTGTTCAAGTTTTTAATCACGATGTCACAAATTGTTGCAACTTCCAATGGTAATTATATGATGTGAAATTAGAGATATTAAGGAGGAGGCTTAAATACTTCGAGTTTGGGTCAGGTAGGCTCTGGTGCCAGATAAGGGGAAGGGAAGGAGTACTACCATACACACCACCTCCTTTACCAAGTCTACCTTGATATATTAGAAAAACAAGCAAAGATTAATTGGAGTTTCCCCACTCACATCTTCAACCAGTAAGTACATTTTAGGCACCTACGCTATCCAGGGCTTTGTGGGATAAAAGAGCATTTTTTTTTTCTTCTTCCAGGTGGTTTGGTATGATGGCATTACTTATTTCTCCCTACCTTCTACCCTTCCACATTGTGTCTTTTAAAGACCTTAGGTCAGTGAGGCTTAAAAAAAAATCCCACTATCCTATAGGGAACAAAAGACTAAAAGTGTATGCAATCTATGTTGATCGGCAAATTAGAATACAGCTTGTTAAAAAAAGGAAAATAAGGGTATCAACAAGCACTAAAAGCCTGCTATATGCTGAGTGCTTAAGTGCAGAATTTTACCTAACCCTCCTAACTTCTGTGAGGCAGGTTCTATAACTATCCCCATTTAAAAATTAGGATAACTGGGGAAGACGGGATGGCTCAGTGGGTTAAAAGCAGACCTGGGGTCCAAGGATTGAATCGCAGCCTGCGCGACCCACATGCTGAACTGGAGTGTGCCCCCAGTTCAGTTCTCACTGGGGCAAGTCTTCTATGTTTGAGGCCCCTGATTTGGCTCCCGCCTTGGGCCCCACCCCCCACCTCTGCCCCCTGGCCAATTCCTGCCCTTCCTACCCTGTGCAGCCAGCCGGGTCCACACCTGTGGAATGAAACTATGTGGGAAAAAAATTATGACAACTATGGAGACTGCTCTGGGCCCTCCCCCCTTCTCTGTGTCTCTCTCTGTCAAAAACAGTACAAATAAATCTTTAAAAATTAGGATAACTGAGGTTCAGAAAATTTAGGTAACTCTCCTATAAGCACACACTAATCAGTAGGGGAGCTCTGTATGACTATGCAATCTATGCTCTTTTAGAATAAGGTGGTGTTTTTTTATTATTACAGAAAAGTTCTATCAAATGAATAGTAGAGATAAACTTGTAACAAAATCTCTTTTATCAATCATCCATTCTCAGTAATTATTATGACATGCTCAGTCTTACTTCATCTGTACTTCCATCTACTACCCTTCACTAAACTGGATTATTTTGAAGTAAATTCATACATCGTGTCATTTTATCCACAATGTTTCAGGATACATCTCTAAAAAATACAGATTTTTAACAGAATGTGACTACAGTACTTTTCTCACACCTGCAAAATTAGCACTAATTCCTTCCTATGCGCCAATTTACATATTCTTTTTAAATTTATTCTATCATCTCAGGTCTTTTCTCTTTTTTGTTTTTTCTTGCTTATTGAGATATAACTTATAGATGGTAAAATGACCAAATTTCAAGTATACACCTTGACAAATTTTTACATGAATATACTTCTGGATAAGCAGAGTATATTCCAAATTGGTTGCATTAAATTTATATTTCTGCCAGTGATGTATGAGAGTTCAAGCACTAACACCTAATATTACTAGTACTTTTAATTTGAGTCATTCGACTTGGGAACAGGATAGGGTGTCCCTTTATTGCTTTATGTTGCTCTGATGAATAATGTTGAGAGCACCCTTTTGTATATCCATTATTAAAAAGCTCTAGTTTGTCAATCTTTTTTTTTTTTTTAATTGCTGTGTAGGAGTTCTTTATATGTTGTAAATACCGTATTCATCAGGATGTATACATACCTACTCCCAGTCTGGCTGACCCTTACACTGTCTTTATTTTTATCTTGTATCTTGATTAAAAGATATGCTGAGGGAAAGCCGGGATGGCTCAGAAGGTAAGCACTCGCTTTGAAGCCCCGAGGACCGAGGATCGAATCCCGGCTCCAGCCGAGGCAGACCCACATGCTGAACTGGGGTGTGCTTCCCAAATACAGTGAGGAGGCCCCTAGTTCAGTTAAAAAAAAATGTTAAAAGATATGCTGAGATTTAATGAAATATAATGTATCAATCTGTCCTTTTTGGTTAGTGCTTTTTTGTGCCCTATTTAAGAAAAATGTGTCTCACTGCATGTAATGGAAAATACTGTATTTTTTCTAGAGTTAATATGTGTGTATGATGTGAGGTCGAGGTCAAGGTTAGTTTTTCCACATGGATATTCATTTGGTCCAGTATTATCTTTTCACCACTCAGTAGGAGTAATGTCTCTTCCATAAAGCAAGTTACTGCAGGTGTACAACTGTTCATTCATTATTCTATTTCACTCATCTATACTTTCACTAATAACACAGTTTAGTTACCATAGCATTATATTAATTATTGCTCTCTATCAGTATAAATCCTCCAGCTTGATGGTGATAATCGAGATGGTGATTCTTCCTCTTCTTCCTCTCCTTATTTCTTTCTCCCTTATTATCTTGGCTATTTTAGATTATTTGATTTTTCATAAGTGCTATTACATTGAATAGATTGTATTGGGAAGAATTGAGACCTTTTAATATTAAGTCTTCCCATTCATAACCCTGCCAACATTATTACAATTATTTGGGTTTTTAGTTTCTTTTATCAGTGTTTACAGTTTTCATGGTACAATTTTGTAAAATATTTTGTAAAATTTATCTCTTAAGTTTTTTTGTATGTTTAGACGCTATTGTAAGTGAAATTCTTTACTTAACACCATTTTCTATTTTTAATTACTATAATACTGAAACACCATTGATAATTACATAATCAAACTAAGTGAAAAGGAAATAATATTATCAGGGGGAAATTACAATCATTGAAAGAGAATGATGTTTTGGTTCATTAGGGAAAAATCTTAGTTTTAACAGAAAGATTGCTACTTGAGGAACTGCCAAAATGGAGACTGAGTGACATATACTGGCATAACTACCTCAGAGTCTTTAGTTCCATGTATCATTGTAGAAATTAATAAGAACATATTTTTAATTAATAAAATATTCATCATCAATCACCATTATCATCAATAAAAACAAAACAATTGTTATAGGACATTTGATATTGTCCTGACACTACTTATTCTCTTACTCGGTTTCCCATCTATAATATTATACCATTTAATTTTCATAATTACCCTTACAAGTGTGTATGTCAAATGTTATTTTTCCTATTTGAGATGCGGGAGTGTTCTGAGGTGTGAAATGACTTATCCAAAATCATTCAGATATCCAGTAAAAATACTTTCAATTCCTAATCCAATATTATTTTCATGACACCAGAAATAGTATAGTAACAATCAAATAAGACCTATCCAAGCCCTGTAATGAAACTTCAAAGTGTACTCACCACATAAAATACTTGTGCTCACTCTATACTCAGAAGTTCACTAAAAGGTTCTAGGGATATAGATGAGAGGGCTGATAATAATCAGGTAGACCAAGAAGATACTTTAATTACTGCATTAATTAACGGTTGTATAACAAATTACTCTAAAAATTGTGATGTAAAACAACAAATACTTATTGTTTCATATTCTTTTTGAGGAGCAGGAATCCAGCAATGACTTTTATTTTCATTTATAAAAATTTATTTTCTGTTTTTATTGTTAAAATTATTAGGGTTACATCGGTTAGTAAAAATTACATAAGTTCCAGGTGTACAACTTTATAGTACTTTGTCTAGGTGTTACAGTATGTGTTCACCACCCAGAGTCAGCTTTCTTTCCATCACCATATATTTAGCTCCCACTCCCTCCCCATTCCCCCTCCAGCAACCACTAAACTATTGACTATGTCCATGAGATTTTGTTTCTTTGTTGCTTTCGGTTTTATATTCCACATATAAGTGAAATCATGTGGTTCTTAGCTTTTTCTATCTGGCTTATTTCACTTAGCATGATGATCTCAAATACCATCCATGTTGTTGCAAATGGCAATATTTCATCTTTTCTTATAGCTGAGTAATATTCCATTGTATATATGTACCACAGATTTTTTATCCAGTCATCTATCAAGGGGCACTTTGGTTGTTTCCATGACTTGGCTACCATGAACAGCACTGCAATGAACATTGGGGTACGTATGTTTTTACAGACTAAAGTTTTCAAGTGTGTCGGGTAGATAACTCAGAAGGGGGTTTCTGGGTCAGCTATATTCCCAATTTTCTGAGGAATCTCCATACTGTCTTCCATACTGGTTGTACCAATTTGCATTCCCATCAGCAGGGTATAAGGGTTCCTTTTCTTGCCACAGCCTCTGCAGCACTTGTTCCTTGTTTTGTTGATTATAGCCATTCTAACAGATGTGAGGTGGTATCTCATTGTGGTTTTGGTTTGCATTTCCTTAATTGTTAATGAGGATGAGCACTTTTTCGTATATCTGTTGGCCATTTATGCCTTCTTGTGAGAAGGGTTTGTTCATGTCCTCTGCAAAATTTTAATGGTGGTGTTGTTGTTGTTGAGTTATATGAGTTCTTTATGTATTTTGGATATTAGCCCCTTATTTGAGGTGTTTGCAAATATTTTCTCCCATTCAGCTGGTTATTTTGTTGATGGTTTCTTTTACTGTGTAGAAGCATTTTAATTGGATATAGTCTTATTCATTTATTTTTTCTTTTACTTCCCATGCCTTTGAGGTCGAATTCATAAGTTCCTCCCTGAACCCAGGTCTATAAGTTTAGTATCAATGTTTTCTTGTATGCAATTTATTGTTTTGGGTCTTATGTGTAGGTCTTTGGTCTATTGAGTTAATTTTGGTATAAGGTGACAGATCACAGTCTAGATTCATTCTTTTGCTAGTGACTTTCCAATTTCCTCAGCACAATTTATTGAAGAGGATTTCTTTTCCCCATTGTATGTTCTTATCTTCTTAGTCAAAAAATTATCTGCCAATATACATGTAGGTTTAGTTCTAGGTTTTCAATTGTATTCCATTGATCTGTGTGTCTATTTTTCTCATAATATCATACCGTTTTATCTTTGCTTTATAGTATTAATTGAAGTTTTGGAGTGTATGCCTTCAACCTTGGTTCTTGTAGAATTGCTTCAGGGTCTTTTCTGATTCTATACAATTCTGATTATTTTTTTCTCTATTTCTTGAAAAAACGTCATTGGGATTTTGATGGAGATTGCATTAAATCTGTGTATAGCTTTGGGTAATATGGCCATTTTAACTATGTTGAGTCTTCCAATTGATGAACATGGAATATCCTTCCATTTCTTTGTGTCTTTCAATTTCTTTTAATAGTGTCTTATAGTTTTCTATGTATAAGTCCTTCACATTCTTTGTTAAATTTATTCCTAAGTATTTTATTCTTTTTGTTGTGATTGTAAGAGGTGTTGGCTTTTTAAAAATTTCTTTTTCTGAAGTTTCATTGTTAGTGTATAAACATGCAATCAATATTTATACATTGATTTTGTATCCGACAACTTTGCTGTATTTGTTTACTGTTTCTAATAGTTTTTGGTGGAGTCTTTAGAGTTTTCTATATAAAAGATCATGTCATCCGCATAAAGTAACAATTTAACTACTTCATTATCAATTTTGAAGCCTTTTATTTTCTTCTCTTGCCTGATTGCTCTGGCTAGAACTTCCAATACTATGTTGAATAGCAGTGGTGACAGCAACATCCTGTCTTCTTCCTGATTTTAGAAAAGGTTTCAGTTTTTCTCCATTCAGTATGACATTCATTGAGGGTTTGTCATATATGGACTTTATTATGCTGAAGTACTTTCCTTCTATACCCACTTTGTTACGTGTTTGGATCATATATGAATGTTGTATTGTGTTAGATGCATTTTCTGTATCAATTGGTATAATCACATAAATTTTATCTTTTATTTTGTCTATGTAGTGTATCACATTGATCAATTTGAATGTGTTGAAGCGTCTTTCTGCTCCTCAAATGAACCCCACTTGATCATGATGTATAATTTTTTTAAGATTTATTTTTATTGTTTTTGACACAGAGAGAGAGATACAAAGACAGAAGGGGGAGGGCCCAGAACAGTCTCCATAGTTGCACATCATTGGTTTTTTCACATAGTTTCATTCCACAGGTGGGCTGCACAGGGCAGGAACTAGGCCAGGGTCTCACCCTGTTGAGAACCAAACTGGGGGCACTCCCCAGTTCAGCAAATGGGTCTGCATGGGCTGGGTTCGGGATTCGATCCTCGGTCCCCGGGGCTGCAAAGTGAGCACTTAACCCACTGAGCCATCCTGGCTTCCCCACGATGTATAATTTTTTAAATGCATTGTTGTACTCTGTTTGCTAGTATTTTGTTTAGGATTTCTGCTTCTGTATTCATCAGAGATATTGGTCAGTAGTTTTCTTTCTTTGTGTTATCTTTACCAGGCTTTGATATCAGGGTAATGTCTTCTATTTTATTAGTGCTAGACTAATTTTTAATTATTTTCTTCATTCTACTGATTTGGGGTTTTATTTGTTCTTTTTGTGGTTCTTAAAGAAGTAACGTTAGGTTTTTATTTGGGATTTTTCTTGTTTCTTAAGTTATGCCTGTAATAATTTAAATTTCCCTCTTAAAACTACTTTTACTACATCCTCATAATTTTGATACAAAGTGTTTTCATTCTCATTTGCTTTTATGCATTTTTGATCCTTTAAATTTTTTTAATCTAGTCACTTTTTACTAACATGTTGTTTAAACTCAACATATATATGCTATTTTTCTTTCTTTTTGCAGTTCATCTCCATATTCAAAACTTTGTGTTCAGAGAATCTGCTTGGTATGATTTCAATCTTCCTAAATTTGCTG
>PVKE010047623.1:0-11859 GCA_004027555.1 Craseonycteris thonglongyai | reverse complement strand
GGTGGGAGAGGGCACCAGCATTATGGACACACTCAATAGTTTGGTGGTTACCTGGAGAGGAGGGAGAAGGGGGAGGGACAGTTGTGGGGGGAGGTGGGAGTGGACACCGGATATATGGTGGTGGAGGGGGAGCTGATTCTGGGAGGTGGGCACATAATGCGATGCATGGGTGATGTGATGTGGACTTGTACATCTGGAAACTATCTAATTGTTACCAACCAATGTCACCCCATTAAATTTAACAATAAAAAATAAAAAATATATATAGAAAAAGAATAAACAAAGAAAAAAAAAAGATTTTAATATGAAAAAATCAAACCATTTGGCTAGGTTGTCATTTCAGCTATGGTCTGCTCTGGATTTCTCTTCCTGATTTGTCCAAATTGTGCTGGCCCTGTTCAATGTATCTATAATGGTCCTGCCTCTGGCTAGTTATCATCTTCCTGACACAGAGACCTTGTCTTCAGTCTTTCCCAGTGAGCTCACACAGTCACTAAAATCCAATGCAAGTCCATTACCTGCGTTCCTTCTTAACCCAAAAATGTCTGCAAGTTCTGTTTTTCTTTACATGCTATTGCTCTGCTCCTGAAAAATTTCTTCAATTCCTTTCAGTGGACAGGTTTTAGTGTGAGTAGATCAGTTAGAATGGGTTTCTTCACATGTGTAGAAAACTCCCAGGACATTTTATTATTTTTTCACCAAAGGCAAATAAGACAACATAAAAAAAAAAAATCTATCACATTTAGTGGAAATCCTAATTTTATAGAAACATATTCAGAATGATGTTTGAGGCATTTAATTCATTAACTATTATTTAAAAATATATGATTTGGTGTTATTTCATTATGAAGGTCTATTTCTCTATACACAAGTTTTGAACTTACTATCTAAACACACTCACCTGCCCCATATCCTGTGTCATTTGTAGTAATGTTATTTGTCTGGAATAACTTTCAATGTATTGAGGACAAGGTCTACGTTTTCTTAGGAATGATGACTCAGAAATGTTATTTTTTTTCCTATAAAATTTAAATTCCATTCTTGCCTGTGATTTCCTCCAAGGTAGCTCTCATTACAATTTCTAGTAATTGATTCCTGTGGCATATTTTTCTGCAAAATGTTGCCTGACGCTTTGTCTGTTTATCCAGGACTGCCTATGCTCTCATTTGGCTTGTCCTTACTTCCTGGGAGGCTATTCAAGAAAAAGACATTGATAAAGTAAGCAAGCACAAAACCATCTCTCAGTTGTAATTCTTTTAATCCTCTGCTACTCTGAGTTTAACTGGTCTATGAAAAATGATGTTGTTTTATTGAAGCTCAGAAACCTATCAAAAATTAGATGAGGTCACTGGTTCTAAAATCTTGGAGTGCCCTGGTATTTTTTAAAGGCTTTTTTATTTGTTAGAGCAGTTTTATAAGTAAAACAAAATGGATAGAAAGATACAGAGATTTCCTGTCTATCTTGCCACCCTCCTCCCATATGCATATCTTCCTCCATTATTAACATCAGTCACTAGAATTGCCCATTTTTACTAAGGATGATGGATGTTGACACATCATAATCACCAAAGTCAAGTACACAATGTGTAGGCTATTGGGCAAATGTAAAATGGCATATTCTCCATCATTATAATGCTATACAGATTGCTTTTACTGCCTTACAAATCTTCTGTGCTGTGTGTATCCATGTCTTCACACCCACCTCCATCCCTAGAAAGCACTAATGCTTTTTTGTTGTTGTAATTTTGCCTTTTCCATCATGTTATATAGTTGGAATCACCCACTATGTGGCTTTTTCAGATTGGCTTCTTTTACTTTATTTGAGGTGTCTCTATGTCTCTTGGAGATGGAGCTTGATAGCTCGTCTTTTTTCAACATTGAATAATACTAATGCATTGTCTGGAGGTAACACAGGTTCTTTTTCCATTCATCGACTGAAGGTACATCTCAGTTGCTTCCAAGTTTTGGTTATTATGAATAAAGCTCACTTGGATGTTTTGAAAACAAAACAAAAGAAGACAAAGCAAAACAAATGAAAAAAGCTGCAGCCTAGACACTATTTTTCAAACTTTCATGTGCATATGAATCACCTGGGGATCTTTCGGGATGCAGGTCTGGGGTGGGATGGGCCTGAGTCTCTGATTTTTTATGAGCTTTGAGGTGACACCTGCATTGCAAGCCAGGGCCATCCTTTGAGGGCCAAGTTCTTCAGATCCATTCATGACTTATGAAAAGATGGTTTCTCACAGTGCCTCTGGTGGGACATATTTAACTAGCTAGACATATTTCATATACCAGCATTGGGGAACGAATGAAATATAAAATCTTATACTGGATTGCACTTTTCTGTGGAATTTACTCAGTTTTTATAGAGGCAAAATTCTAACTGAATGATTTTATACGAGTACATCCCTGCAAAAAGTCATCAAAAAGAAAATGAGTAACATTTAATTGTATTTCAAAGTAATTTACAAATCATACTCATTTTTTTATCATTAAAAACATGAATAATAAAAATTGTTGATCGTATACTCTTAAATATATGTGTATACCAATGGGTAATTGAAATAATTAAGTATCTTTTTCTGTATATAGCTAAAATTAAAAAAAAATTATGTAACCAAACATGCTGTCACTAGCATGTGGATTTATTCCTATATCTCTGGCATTATTAATATCTCAAGCCTGACATGTCACCATTCATCACCTTTTGTTATTTATTTTCAATTTGAGAAACTTCCCTTGAACTCAGTATCAGAAAGTATTAATGAAATTTTTTGAAAGAATGGTAAGTTATATAAAGTTATATAACTCTGATAAAAGATTATTTGGCACAGTGATAAAAGATTGCCAAACAAATGACTCCTATTAAATATAGTATAATGAGTATCTAGAGAGATAAACTAAAATGTGTATTTGATATACACTCTATATATAGCAGGTTTAAAATTATAGTATTTTAAGCACTAGAAATTGAGCCTCTCAGTCTCGTAATGGCTGATTTTGTTAACATAGCTTTTGATGATGATGTGATTTAACTTTAGGCTCTAAAGCCATTGGGGATCACACTGCAATCTAATTGTGTATTAATTAGGCTACGGACATATGATTTGTCTTGCCCTTTTCTGGCTGCTGCTACATGTATTTACTTTTTTTTTTTTTTTTTTTTGTGGAAGTCACTACATTCAATTGTATCCATCAGTTCAATAATCAGTATATATCCACATACCCATGAATTCTTAGGATGATGCAGGAAACAGAGACAAGAACCCAGAAGATTCTTTAAACTCTAGGGCCTTCCTTAATAAAAACTTTCAAAACACATTTACCCAAATAAGAAAGTCTTTAATTAAAAAAGAATTTTTGGCATTGATCAATCATATCTGTGAGAGGTCTGACTCAAAGAAAAACAGCATTTTTTTTTTCTTAGCTCAATTTTTGTGTCAGCAGGTAAAGCAATTAAATACATGCGAAAATTTGATCTCTTCATTTCTGTTACATAAACAGATATTAAAAATCTTGACTATACCTTTCTACCTCTCACTTAAAATTATAATGATGATTTCCAGAATTTTATTATGATAGTAATGTTGAATGCTTTCAAACTATATTTAAGATGTTCTATATTTTTAACAAATAAAATATTTTTAAATTTTGTATCCTTATTGGATATTTACCCCAGTTCTTCTTTGTGGCCATAAAAATAAATTAAGCAGAATGATTGGAAGTTTAAAATCTTAACAAGCTTCAGTAATTGTCTTCCTATTCTCCCTAAAAGGCTCCCTATTACCTCAACCCATGATTAAATTAATCATAAACCCTTCACACTTTTCTGCTCCTACAAACTGCATCATTTCCCTAAAACGCAAAATACATCTCTCAAATCGTCTTACTCTTTCTGATATCTACCCACTTTCTTGATTAATAGGGGGATTCATAGATTTCACAATATATAATAATAACTGCATAATTTGCAGATATAAAGATAGATTTTGTGACAGTTTATGAAAAGAAAATGAAATATGCATGGTTATATGGTTCTAGATTTTTTGTCTGATTATTTCACTTAGCACAATAATTTCAAATGGCAGTATTTCATCCCCAACAAATTTAAGCAAGATTAAATCAGACTGAAAAAACCAAATACCATATGACTTCACTTATATGCAGAATATAAAACTGAAAGTAACAAAGAAACAAAAACTCATGGACACAGTCAATAGTTCAGTGGTTACCTGAGAGTAAGGGAGAAGGCATCAAATTTATGGTGATGGAAAGAGAACTGACTCTGGGTGGTGAGCACATAATGCAATACATAGATGATGTCATGTAGAATTGTACACCTGGAACCTATATAATTTTTACCAACCACTGTCACCCCAATAAATTAAATAAAATTCATAAAAAAATTAAAATTTAAAAAGAAAATGGAATATGCATGCACAAAGCATCTTAATTTTTAGAGAGGACCTGTGAGGTAATAAACATATTTAGTCCAGAATGTGTTAATAGCACTAAGTGTATACAATGCATGATGAACTGAGGGAGAAGAAAGCAGAATGTGACATATTGGTAAAAAAATCATTTGCATTGAGACATGCAACATTTCTTGAAACGTACAAAATACCTGCTGTGGTATTTCAAAGCTTTAAATAGCTTCTGAGTTTTATGAGTATAACAAACTATTCAAGAAAGGGGGCCTGTGGGTTGTCTGTCCCGGTTGGTATCTTCTAGGTGTACACCTAACTCGGGTCTGACTGTTTCTAGTTTCTAACCCATATTACTTATTCCTTGTTAATGTCTGCTTCCTTGTTCTTTTGAATTTTAATTCATTAATTACTTCAAATGTATTGCTTTCCTCCAAAATGCTTTACAGAATGATGGCCAGGGGATTCTCTAGCTGTCAGTCTCTCTAACATGGGTGTTATTGATCTGTGACAATCAGTGATTATTCTTCGCTGGCAGGCATGCTGTTTATAAAGTCCTTTTGGCGTGAAGAAACTTTTCTGGCTTGGAGTCTAAATTAAAAAGTAATTACTTTCGTGTTCAGTCACTTCCCTTGCCAATTCCTTGATGACACCATTGAACAGACTTCAGTCAACAGTGGTGCAAGACATACCATACTCACTACCTATAAAAATTTTGTGGGGTTCAGAATTGGATACAGTTGAAAAATAGCTAAAATCATATATACATTTAAAATGCACATGGAAATAATATGTGACCACACTCTTAACGTGTAAAGCTCTATAAAAAACTGGGAGGTTATTTCTGGGCTAGTGAAATATCGTTGTCAGTAACATTTTGGCAATATAGAAGGGCAGTCCAAAATTCAAACATAGCCAATATACATTTCAGGAATTTGGGAAATGTTTTACTGAAGACAGCACAAGACAGGAGGAATTAGATGTCATGCCCAATCACACATGTTTATAAACAATTGGCCTCATTATGGAATATAGCAAATAGGATATTTGACCCTTATTTCTACCATCCATACAAGAGATAAGAGTGTCAAACATTAAAGCACCAGACAAGGTAAACGGACTTTAGGTTGAACAGTTTTTTGGTATAGTATAAACAAACCTGGAAAAGTAGGTTATTCTCCAAAGAATCTTGATACAAATTTTATTTTTTTGAAGACACTGTCTTTTGCAGGGTAGAGGGGGAAACCAGGGTGTTACTTAGCTCTACACAACTGAGTTTGAAGTTATTAAATTTGACAAAAGAGAAATATGGAAAATGACTAGCATAGCCTTTCAGTACAACAGGATGATGTAAAGTGACTTAAAAACAGGATTCTAGGCAATACTGTCTTGCATGCATATAGCACCCTTTTCCTGGATGCTAATTCCATAATGTCTGTCATCTCTGCTTACTTGGAAACCGTCCTGGCAAGGATGCATGTTATTTTCATTTCCCAGGTGAAGAAAATAAAGTTCAGACATGATACATAGCTCACCAAAAGGCACCTCTGTACAGAACATGGGCAATTCCTAGATCAGGTCTCTCCAACACTAGACCTTTGCACTGGCCTATGCTGTCCCCTGACAGAGGAAGGAGTGGGCAGGGGGAGGCTGCCTCTAAACTCAGTGCACTGAATCCAAAGAGTAACCATAACCATAAATGCAATCATTCCAACAGTGCCTGGGAGTTGTGGAACGTGATTATTTTAAGTCTCATGAAATAAGAGAAAAATGACTTATTTCTTCATCATGTTTGAACAGCCCATTTAATGGCCATCTTCTAAATACATAATCTTAAACTTTTAATAACACATTTAAAAGTAATAAATATAGTACATTTTAATGCCCGATTGTTATAAAAGAACAAACAGTTTCATAAGGTACTTACACCACTGTGTGTGTTTTATTATCTAATACTTTACAATTTAGTTTTGGACGTTCGGAGGAATAATAGCCCTTGGAATTTCCTAGGAAATTGAGAGCCTTTAATGAAAATAACCATGCTCCCTGTAGACATGTCTGGATTTTTAAAAAGCCTATGTGTCTCCTTGGTGTATGCCCGAACGCACAATCAACCACGTGGGCCTCCCTTAAAGGCCAGTCTTGATTGCTTGGGCCTTGATTAATTAGGCTATAAAGTTTCCAGTCCCTATCTGCTCCTAAGAGACAATATATCTTTTAACGTTCTCAACTCATGGGGGGGGTTTATAATTCACAATACAGTTTAATATTGCAATTGACAAGTTTTAAATACAAAGGCGTTTCTTCTACTCAAGAATAAGAAAAGACGGATGTCAAAACTTGGCTCGGCTGCTTAAGAAACGTATGGCAATGTCTTCGTCTGTACTATCCCAGTAATAAAAGCACAGCTGTGGTTTCTTGTTAGAAGAAAATTAGAGCGTGCTTATGAAGTGATGAGCGCCTTATTAGTGTAAGGCTGATTTCTTCCCCATGCTGTTATCTCCTGGTCCTTCTCCCTCCTTGTCATCTCTTTCCAGTCACATTTTGCCTATTAGAAGCACGTTGAATACATATTAAAATGATATGTGATAGATAAACAAGAACAAATATATTAATGTCCCTCCCAAACACTGGACTCCCCTTGTTATAAGGTTGCCTGTGAAAGTAGTGGCCCCTGTGTATTTGATGAACTTCTTTGTTGATGTCCCTGGGTACTTAGTGATTACTTAAGTACCTCCTGATTTACCGATTGAATAAGAAAGGAGAATGTGACATGTTTTAGAAATGACTTGTGTTTTCACTTGGACATGTAAAAATGTATGATTATCATGGGTTTTGCATAAATTCCTTATATAACTTTGTCTATACCCATTCTATCTTCATCTAAAGAACTGAGCTCATTTATTTTCTTATGGTAAACAAAGAATAAATAATCTTAAACGATTATTACGTATTTACAATAGATCTAGAAGTATACTGCAAGTACCTATTCTGTACCCTCTTCCCAGATGTCATGAAAATTTTCAATCTAGCAAAATTTGTTTTAGTTGTGTGTATGTTTAATATGCTAGGTAATGGCCTGGCCAGGGAGCTAAGTCATCCCATCAATTTGACAAAAAGAGGTCTGATTGGTAATGAGGAACAGATAAATAAAAGTGGCATTCAGCATAAAAAGGCAAAGAGTTCAGCCAGTCTGCCTTCTTCATAGACTATTTTGAGTCATATTTTAAGCCACTAATGTTATTTTATTTGAATTAGAAATAATAAAGTGCCAATCATTTGAAAGGAGTTGTAGACACCAAGAAGCTATGACACATCAAGAGCAAGTGGTCAGTGAAAGAAATTCAGAAAACAATAAAAAATGTTTTAGTTTTTGAACTCTCTCTGCATACCATTGAACTGTGATAATGTTTAATTATTGTTTACATGTATTTAGTTAGGATATAAGGATGATGAAACCTACTTATAAAGAAAATAGATTCTCTGATTCATTTATTTAGCAGCTTATGTATCTAAAGTATAGTAAATATAATAAACCTAGCAAATAGCTACTTGCTAATGGCTAGAAACCAACTGGATTTGGCAGTATTAAGATTATTTATTCTCTGAGGCATTCAAAGTTTTTAATTAAATCCTGAAACTATGATAATGAAGGAAGGGCAAAATAAAAGCATGTTTAATTAGAAGAAATATGTTCTTTAACATGCAAGAACATAAAATATATTAATTTTATAGAAATTAGATTTAACTTAGAAGTAACGCAGTTAAGGTACAAATTAAATAAGAAAAGTCCACTTGTAAAATGCATTTTACCAATTGAAGACATTTCACAAATCATTGTATTATTACTACTAATAACATTTGCTAAGATATACACTAATACTAGAATCCATGAAGTCATATGTGTATATAATGAAGGTACAGTATTAGAGAATAAGAGCTTAATTTTCATATTCAATTTTACCCAATACCTCCATTTGCTTGTATTAGAAGAATGACCAAGTCAGTCAATCATCTTGCCAGAAATAGAAATCATGTACCTACTACTCATAATTATGAGATTTACTATTTAAGTTGGCTCAGTGAAGTCAACTAGGCAAATAGAAATATATTATCATTTTTGTGATCATAAAATTAAAGAGTGCTGGATTGGGGAGAAGATTTAAAGGAAACCATTTAGTCTAACTCCTTTCCAAATGCATAAATCCCTCCTATAAACTTCTGGGCAAATGGACTTCTCTGCTCTACTTAAATATGAATAAAAAAAAGAAATGTTCTTTGCATTGATGGGTTACCTAGAAACAGAATGGAAATGATCATCTGCTGCCATTCTGTTATTTTCAATAAAGCCCCCTACTTCAGTATTTTTTTTATCAGCATTTAAATTTGGTTTTGAATCTCTTATATCTAAGAAAACCCCCCTCTTCAAATTACTACCATCTCACAGAACAAATAATTTTCATGAACATTTATACATTTAAAAATCATTGTATGCATAATTCCTAGCCCTTACAACCTATCTAAAGTTTTTGAAATTACAAATATTTGTTCTTGAAATAATTCCTCCCTGGTGTTTGGTTGTTTGCTTGTTTACTTTGAGACTACTACTTTTCCGTGGTTTTATTGTAGTTCTTTGTCCTTTCTTCCTCAGTTTTTTTCCTCCTGTCTTCTGTTCAAATGATGCTAATCATTGGCCCACTGCTAATTCACACACTCTCTTGTTAAATTCATTCAATTGCATTGCTTCAATTACCATCCCTATACTTTTGACATTAGTATATCAAAAGCTATTAACCTATGATTCTCATAAACAAATGAGGTCCATGTAAGTTTTCTCTAAGTTCAAATAGCCATTAGCAGGGAATATCCCAATAACCAATCTCATTATATACCCAAGTATTAACAATTCCTTTTTACATAATTCTTTTTAAGAAGCATAAGCGGAATGTGACCTGTGCCCCAGTGGAGATGGATCATCATCCGATAGGATAGCGAATGAAGGACTGCCGTCATGACCTGGGTTTTTACCAATATATTAAGTCACAAAGTTGGGCAGATCCAGCAACGGTCCAATAGCATGGAAGTAGTACATCCAGAATCATAGAAACTGTCATCTGAAACACACTCGCATGTCACTTACTTTGGCTTCGTCTCTCAAAGTTCCCACATGGCTGCTTTGGAACTGGTATTTGTGTGTTGGGAGGAGGCATAAAGCCTTCTGATAACCTGCAGGAGTTGGAAATAAGCCAATCGTATTCACAGAACCAAACTAAAAGTGGACCATGCTGCATTACATCCTCAGGGACACCTTGAATGATAGTGATACGAGAAATTCTTACACAATACATTGTGTTAGACAGTGTATCTAGAAGGGCACATTGTGTGAAAAGACAAGTGGCCCATGTTAAGAACACCATTAATTTAGGAGTGGAGATGAGTTGACCCAGAAACTAAAAGGAAATAGAGTAGAAAATCAGGAATAAGGAGTTCTGGGTAAGTAGCACAAAAATGGGCATATAACCAACCATACTGTCACCAAGTGTGAAGATATTCTACCATATGTTATTTCACATCTACGACAGACGAGGCATCAAATAATGAAGGAGACAGAATAACCTGATAGTGGCATCACTCACCGTGATCAGATGACCCTTAGTACTAGCACAATGGTCACAAGAATGGAGTGTCCATGGAGATGGTGTGGAAGGTTATATGTGCCTTCTACTCACAGGGCAGTAATGTGCTTTGGTTGCAGCCAGTTTTTGTTGATGTCAAATATCCAGCCTGCCAGGAACATTCTCTAATGCTAACTACCCTGATTCATCCTTCAAGGAAACAAACTAGCTACTTGGTAGCAAATTAATTACATTAGAAATGGCAGGGATGCTGGGAAAGCTCAACAGTTTGAGTGCTTGCCTTGCAACCACGAGGTTCAGGGATTAAATCCTGGCCCTGGCCTGTGCAAACCCATATGCTGAACTGCAGCACAACTGGTAAGCATCTGGACAGCGGTTCCCGCCCTGCATAGCGCCACATCCACCTGTGTGGAATAAAACTCGCACAACTAATGGTGTACAACTGTGGAGACTGCTCTGAGACCTCCCCCTTCTCTCTCTCCCTTTCTCTCAAACAATAAAACAAATCTTTAACAACAAAAAGGGGGGAGGGGAAGAGAAAGAAATGTAAGCAATTCATCTTGACTCGAATCAGCACATATTCTGGGTTTTATTTGTTTTTTCCTGCATTCAATGATGAAGCCAGCATTAGTACTCTGGGGCTTATTGAGTGTTTGATTCAGCAACACAGAATTAGGCTTCATTTCATATCAGATCAAGGAACTATCACTTTAGAGTCACGTGCCTGGAGGGCCAGGCATCTGACCATGGGATCCACATCATATACTGAAACCCCGCGGAGTTCCCCTGTGGCAGAGCAATGGAACTGACCCTTGAAATGTTGGGGCATCATTATTTAGAATGGAAAATATACCCTAAATCAATAACCACTGTATCGTGCTACGAGCCCTGCTTGATCAGGACACTAAAGGATAGCTGTAGGAATGCCTCTGTTTACCATCACAGTGACTCACTTGGAGAATTGGGGCTTCTCTTCCATCTCCAGCTTCTGTGCATCTAAATGTTCTAGTTCTCAGAAAGGTAATGTTTCCACCAGGAGACACAGCAAGAACTTAAAAGTCATCATTGCCCTTGGGCCCCTTTAGCAACTTGCCCAAGAGATCAGCAGGCAAGGAAAGAAGTGACCATGCTGACAGAGGTAATTCACTCTTATTATTCGAAAGAGGTTCTATTTATGCACAAGGAAGCTTGGAAGTGTACTATAGTTATATAAAATAATAGAGAAAATAACATTATAGTAATCATCTGCACACAACACATACACAGATACATGGCTAAGAATGAAAGCAAAATAATAATTTAAGCATTATAAACCTAATTAATTGTGTATATACAAATTACTTTCCTGGGAGAAAGTTTATTATATGTTTTATTTTGAAATAATTTTAGACTTACAGCCAAGTCACAAAAGTAGTACGAAGTGTTCAGCAGACCCTTTGGTCAGCTTACTCTTGACACTGACTTGCCATAGTACAGTTATGAAAACCAGGGCAAGGGAAGTGGAAAGAGTATTGTTTCTAATTTTTGGCTGGGTGGAGGTCAATGTTACAGATACCCTGTCCAGCCCAGGCTTGTAACAAAAAGTACGATAACTACTCTATCTGTCTCATACTGAACAAATGGGTCATTATGTCAGTGAGCGAAGCTGAAATTTCAAAACCTCAGAAAGTTATTTTAAAAATTAACCTAACTTGATCTTATACAATAACACTACAGGAAGGTGTATATTAGTAAAATTATTGAGGATTACCATTTGATTAGTTAATATAGCTTCAATTTTCAAGGAAGTTCTAATT
>PVKE010047622.1:0-11862 GCA_004027555.1 Craseonycteris thonglongyai | reverse complement strand
CAGTAATCAAAACAGCTTGGTACTGGCAGAAAAACAGGCACATGGACCAATGGAAAAGCATTGAAAACCCAGAAATAAACCCACAAATTTATGGACAGATTATTTTTGATAAAGGATCAAAAAATATACAGTGGGGAAAAGAAAGCCTCTTCAGTAAATGGTGCTGGGAAAATTGGAAAGCCACATGCAAAAGGCTGAATGTGATCTGCGATCTCTCACCATATACCAAAATTAACTCAAAATGGATTAAAGACCTCCAAATAAGAAAGGAAACGATAAATTGCGTAGAAGATAACATTGGCACTAAACTTATGGACCTGGGATTCAGGGAGGACTTTATCAATCTGACTTTAATGGCAAGGGAAGTAAAAGCACAAATAAATGAATGGGACCTTATCAAGCTAAAAAGCTTCTGCACTGCAAAGGAAACCGTCAACAAAGCTAAGAGGTAAAAAGCCAACTGGGAAAAAATATTTGCAAACAATGCCTCTGATAAGGGCCTAATATAAAAAATGTACAAAGAACTTGTACAACTCAACAAGAACAAAACAAGCAATCCAATTAAAAAATGGGCAGATGACCTTAACAGACACTTCTCTCATGAAGACATACATATGGCCAACAGATATATGAAAAAATGTTCCACATCACTAACAACTAGGGAGGTGCAAATAAAACCACAATGAGATACCATCTTACACCGGTTAGAATGGCTATAATCAACAAGACAAGGGATAACAAGTGCTGGAGAGGCTGTGGACAAATAGGAACCCTCATACACTGCTGGTGGGAATGTAAACTGGTACAACCACTATGGAAGGCTGTATGGAGATTCCTCAAAAAATTATGAATGGAATTGCCATATGACCCAGCCATCCCTCTACTGGGCATCTACCCAAAAAACTTGAAAACCTTGATCTTTGAAGATGTTTGTACCTGTATGTTCATCGCAGCATTGTTCACAGTGGCCAGAACATGGAAACGACCAAAATGCCCTTCGATAGATGACTGGATAAAAAAGATGTGGTACATTTACACAATGGAATAGTTCTCTGCAATAAGAAATTATAAATTACAGTCCTTTCTGGCGACATGGATGGACCTAGAGACCATCTTATTAAGCAAAATAAGTCAGACTGAAATAATCAGGAAACATATGACCTCACTTATAGGTGGAATATAAAACTGAAAGGAACAAAGACACAGAGACTTATGGACACACTCAATAACCAGGTTATTGCCTGAGGGAAGTTGAGGAGGAGGGAGGGGGAGAGTGGGAGGGGAGGCATGAGAGAACACCAGCATTATGGACACACTCAATGGCCTGGAGAGGGGGGAGAGAGGGAGAGTTGTAGGGGGAGGTGGGAGTGGGCACCGGATATATGGTGATAGAAGGGGAGTTGATACTGGGTGATGGGCATATAATACGAATTATGAATTCATGAATTATGTGATGTGGACTTGTACATCTGTAAACTATACAATTGTTACCAACCAATGTCACCTCATTAAATTTAACAATTAAAAAAAAAAAAAGAATATCTTCACATACAAGTCATAGAGTCACAGAATGCCCAAATTTCAGGAGCTCAAGCAAATAAGACATTTAATTAAATTAAACAAATAACTGGAATAAAATAGTTTCTGTACTGATGCAGAAGCTCAATGATTTTGTCAAAGATCTAGGTTTTTCTTATCTTCTTACTTGGTCATCTTCAGCATTATGTTTGTCTCATTAGGTTTTCTGCCTCATGATTAAAAGATGGTTGCTACAGCCCCAAGTGCTATATAAAACTATATTCAAGGCAATAAAGACAAGAAAAGGCCAGTACTAGAAAGCTCTCCATTCAAGCTTATTTCTGGTAGACCTCAACCGGAATGTTTTCCAGAAGTTGTCAATCTCACTTCCCTTTACATTTAAGTTGAAGTATAAAAGCAGTTGAAGTATAAAATTTAAGTGTCAAAAAATGATGGTATAATATAGTTAGCTAGAGAAGTCGTGATTTATTTATTGGACCTGAGCTCATTACAAACATCTAAACTTAAATATTTTATTAGGAAGAAAGAGATGACAAGAGAAGTTGAGTACAAATTTAACACGGTCTGACACAAATAGCATAAATAACTGATAAACTTTTTCAATGTATTTGCAATTGATGTGAATTTCTTTACACTGAGAATAGGTTGGCTTTTCTATGGAGTTTTTGTGCAACTTATCCTCCATTTATAATGTTTTTCTTTCCAATTTTTTTATTGCCAATGGAAAAAAGCATACTTTCAACATCAGAGATAAAACTTGCCATTTAGCTTTAAGTAATGACTTTGTTTCTTCAGGTGATTTCTTTTAAATCCTAGGTCTAAAGTAAGCAGCTTTGTGACCATTGTCTTAATTTGTCTTTTTCTGCACAAGCAAGATTGGTCAATGAGCATTGCACTTTCTGCTCTCTAAACATCTGCTGATTGATCTTCCCAGTAAATCAGTTTAGTCTGGGTTTTGTTCTAATGTCATTGGGAGCAGGGAGGGTAACTCTGAATTAGACAGTGTTGGATATTGTGAACCAAAAAACAAAAACCCTTAGTATTTTCTGTGGTTCTTGATTTATTATTAAGGTATATGCCAAACCTCTTAAGTACTATGACTGGCATTTGATTATTTTTCATTTATTAGCATTTAGGATTGAAGGATTGTATGTATTTCAGATGTTTACAGGTATTAAAATGTTATATATTATATGAGTTTGTGAAACATTTGTCTTGGATCTTATCAACGCTGTGGTCATCCTTTTGTGTTCAAAGCATTGATAGAATGTTTTCAGACTTTAAAGCAGATTTTTTACCTACCGGTATGTTTTTTAAACATTAGAAGTGCTTAAATGTTTGTTATATTAGCTGCTTTCTATTGGAACTTTTTCATCTCTTTGGGATGTATTATGAATTGTTTTAGGTTCACTCATTTTGTGGGTTGTGATTAACAGTGATATTAGAAAAGAAATACATTTAATTCTACTGAAAACAATGTTCTTAACAGTTTCAATCATTTTCTTCTTTTTTTCTTATGATTTAATTATCAACAATTAATTTAACTGAGCAGTTATTAAGTAATGTATTATTCTAGGTGCTGGAAAGCTTTAAAAAACGTAAAAGATAAATCTCCTTTCTAGAATTTTATACAAATCTAAAGGGATTCACGACTTTTAGGAAAACAACAACAACAACAAACAAAAGAACAAGAAAGAACAACTACTCATAAGTCACAAACCAAACTTTGAGTGTTGAATAGAAGTAAGAGTTTCTCCTGGGTCTTTAGTCTTCAGTAATGTCTTCCCAGATGTAAGGCCTTAGGGTCCTTGCTTTAGAATGTGGATTGGGAAGACACTGGGCTTACACCCACAAAGCATTTGTTTTTGTAAAAAGAATTGCACGAATGAAAAAAGAAGTTTTCTCAAAGCATGGCTTGGCTTCTTATGGGATGTATGACTGAGCTAGATGGTCCATTCTATCTTCCAGATTTTTTTTTTAAAATTTATTTTTGTTGTTTTTGACAGAGAGAGAGAGAGAGAGAGAGAGAGAGAGAGAGAGAGAGAGAGAGAGAGAGAGAGATACAGAGACAGAGACAGAGAGAAGGGGGAGTGCCCAGAACAGTCACCATAGTTACAGATTATTGGTTTTTCCACATACAGTAGTTTCATTCCACAGGTGGGCATGGGGCTGCACAGGGTAGGTAATGGGCCGGGATCTCACCCCGGCAAGAACTGAACTGGGAGCACTCCCCAGTTCAGCATATGGATCTGCACGGGCTGGGGCAGGGATTCGATCCTTGGTCCCTGGAGCTGCAAAGTGAGCGCTTAAGCCACTGAGTCATTCCGGCTTCCCCATATCTTCCAGATTTCTGATAGAGCTATCCATTTCTGCAGTACTTTTTTCCCTCTGTGCATAATTATGTCCATTTCTTTTTCATTTATTACAAAAGTTCTCTAATGATTAGAAATCACTGTTTCATAAGCTTGGGAGATGAGGCTTTTTCAGGAAATTATTGTTTAGGTATTAATTTCCTTTGCTACTGTTGATTCCTATCAATTTCCAGTTCATGCCATTATCAGCTCACCTAAGTAGTACATTTCAAAGAAGGTTTGTGCCCTTCTGATAGCACCATCCCACACAACTACCATTAAGATGTTGAATGTCTTGGCCTGTGATCCAAGATGATGTAAATGTTGTTCACCTCTTAAATAGTAATTGAAGATGACTTTTGCTTTGCACTTAACACACTTTCTCTCCAGTTTACTTACAAAGCTTTGTTGCCCTTTCTTCTCCATTGTTGTGGATTTGTTTTCTGGCATTTAGGTTCAAAGTGTGGAGTCAATGATTTCTGAGAATACAGCTTTTATACATTACTTCATTAGAATTTCTTTTACAAAAAGTTTATATTGATAGAGGTAAATAAAACCTGTCAGATTTTCTTCTCACAAATCAGTCCATTAAGCTTGCTGGTTCAAAGACACTTTTTTTCCTTTGACATTAGAAAGCCTATAATTGGTACATCAACTTCCTTTTCAGCTAATTACTGTATACTGATTTACATATTTGACTGATTTTGATTGACTTCTATTTTTGTATCTGTCAAGTAAGAACGCTTTTTTTTTTTTTTTTTTTTTTTTTTTTTTTTTTTTTTTTTTTTTTTTTTTTTTTTTTTTTTTTTTTTTTTTTTTTTGTGAAGAGTCATTTTGTCGCTTTTCCAAAATGGCATAACTCCTTTCTTAGTGTTTTTCATTTATCCAAGGTTTATATGGTCACTGCATTTTCATTGAAAAACATTATTTAATTCTTCACATTGTAGCATTCTGATAGCATTGCTATTTTTCTCACTTTTTCCTTTATACCCAGGCAACTGAATTTACATTTGCCTAGAGGCCCTAAAAGACACTATCGTTTACCTCAATTTTTCAGTGAATTCTGTGCAGGAGCCTGTCCTTACATTTTATTTATGCTACAATATTTAGCTTTTGGGGGTCAAATAGGTTTTAATGGTCTTCTATTTAAGGATCTGTCTTTGTGTCTGAAACTGTCATATTTCAATACCCCTCACCCTCAACACCACCACCATTTTTAGTTTGGCTAAATCTTAGGAACGATTGAAGTAAAAGTCATTCTTTAGGTTGGCCTTGGTTCACCTAAGGTAGACTTAGTGTCAGATGCATTTTACCACATATTGTATCTTAGCACAGTGTCAACTCCAGACCATCAATGGCCTTAATACCGGGAAAGAACGTGAGGACTACTTTTACAAAAGAAGGAACTAGGGCTTTGGATTCTAAACCTGTTACCTATGTGCAACTGGACAAAGAACTCAGTCAGACATTAATCAATTGTACAGAACAGATCATCTGAAGTCTATTGAGCAGAGATTTTATGTGATGGCCATTCCCATAATTAAACCTATTACAAACTAGTCACAGGCTGTAACTTACAAAAAATAAAGTTAAACCTGCCCATATTCTTCTTGTACTTTGCAAAAGTTCCCCTAACCAAGAAGTTTTCCATGAAAACAAGAAACATATATAAATGGTAGCCTAGCGAATGGAGAGAGTCTCTCTTCCACAGTGATTAGAGATGGACACTTTGTCTGTGGAGTGGCCTTTTCTTACTCTCTGCTAAATAAACTTACTTTCACTTTGAACTCTGTCAGCTCATGTTTGAATTCTTTCCTTAGTGAAGCTAAGAACCTTCTTTGCCCAGGGCTTTAGTTCCCAATCCTTCTTCTTCCTTATAATTCATATCTAATAGCTACTGAGTCTTATAAAGTGTACATTCATAACAATTTTCTTCTCTTCTTTCTTCTTTATTCCAACCACCACTGCCTTAATTAAAGCCACACAGCCTTTCTGATCTATAGCAAAAATACCCTAACTGGTTTCTTAGTTACCAGTCCTACTATCCTTCAATCCTTTCATTCTTTACTCTGCTGTTAATATCTTTTAAGGCATGTATGCATTTTATTACTCCCATAATTAAATCATTCAATATCTGTCTCTTAATTGACATAGAAAAAAACTTGAATTTCTTGAGGATTCATCCAACTACTGGCCCTCCACTGCTCTTCATCCCCATTCCAAACTGTCCATGTTTTCACCAACAGGTTCATTCCCTTCCCCAATTTTCTGTGTCTTTTTCTCTTTCTGTTTTCTCTATTTCAAACTTTTCCATAATGTCTGCCTAATGAAATCTTCTGAAATTTTGTTTAAATTTTATTTTTCTGTGAAGCCTACTCCAGCCCTCTACTTTTTGGTACTTTTGTATTTCTATTTCAGACCTTAAGGACACTTAATGCAAGGGAGTATTTGTTCATTTATCCAATCAAAGGGTAAGCTCTTTGAAGATAAGAGCATTGCCATTTTAAGTATTGAATATTCATGTTAATTCTAAAATCAAGCAATCAGTGTATGATATTGTACCTCAGGATCCTCTGAGCAGTTAGGTATTTCTGAGACTTTTTAAAAAGTGTGCTTGATTTATCATTTACCTTTTCAATGATACCTGTTAAATTCAGAGACTTATTTCTTTATTTTTATTTTTACTTATTTTATTTTATTTTATTTATTTTTTTATTGTTAAATTTAATGGGGTGACATTGACTGGTAACAATTAGACAGTTTCCAGGTGTGCAAGTCCACATCACATCACCCATGCATCACATTATGTGCCCCCCACCCAGAATCAGCTCCCCTTCCATCACCATAAATCCGGTGTCCACTCCCCACCCCCAACTCTCCCTCTCCCCACCTCCCCCCTCTCCAGGTAACCACCAAACTATTGAGTGTGTCCATAATGCTGGTGCCTTCTCCCACCTCCCCTCCCACTTTCCCTTCTCCCTCCTCCCCTACCCTCAGTCAATCATCCAGCTATTGAGTGTGTCCATAGGTCTCTGTGTCTTTGTTAATTTCAGTTTTATATTCCACCTATAAGTAAGGTCATATGTTTCCTGATTCTTGTCACCACCCAGTTATTTCTTTTTCCAACACTATATATTTGATGCCCATAGTAACCCAACCTGTACCCTCCTTATCCTCAGGTAACCACTAAACTATTGAATGTGACCATGAAGTTTTGTTTCTTTGTTAGTTTCAGTTTTATATTCCACCTATAAGTGAAGCCATATGATTCTTGATTTTTTCAGTCTGACTTATTTTGTTTAATATAATGGTCTCAAGGTCCATCTATATTGTAAAAAATGGCTGTATTTTGGGGAAGCCAGGATGGCTCAGCAGGTTAAGTGCTCTCTTTGCAGCCCCAGGGGCTGAGGATCATATCCTGGCTCTGGCCTGTGTGAATTTGTATGCTGAACTCTTCACACAGTGCGGGGGACCTCCAGTTCAGTTTTCACCCTCTGGGTGGACCCTGGCTTGAGGGGGCACGCCTCTCATGAAGGAGGCCCCCAGCCCAGTTCTAGCCCTATGCAGCCCCTGTCCACCTTTGTGAAATAAAACCATGTCCAAAATTGATGACAAACAACAATGGAGACTGCTCTGGGCCCTCCCACTTCTCTCTGTCTTTGGCTTTCTCTGTCTTTATCAAAAACAATAAAATAAATAGTTAAAAACAATTTTTAAATGGCTATATTTCATATTTTCTTATCAATGAGTAATGTTCCACTGTGTACATTTACCACAACTTCTTTGTCCAGTCATTTATCAAAGGACACTTTGGTTGTTTCCATGAGTTGGTCATCATGAACAGTGCTGTGATGAACATTGGGGTACATATTTCTTTGTGAACTAAGATTTTCGAGTTTTTTGGGTAGAAACTCAGAATAGAGATTGCTGGGTCATATGGCTATTCCATTCCTAATTTTTTGAGGAATCTCCATACTGCCTTCCATAGTGGTTGTACCAATTTACATTCCCACCAGCAGTGTATGAGGGTTCCTTTTTCTTCACAGCCCCTTCAGCACTTGTTATCCCTTGTCTTGATTATAGCCATTCTAATAGGTGTGAGGTGGTAGCTCATTGTGGTTTTAATTTGCATTTCCCTAATTGCTAATGTTGTTGAACATTTATTCATAAATCTGTTGATGGTTTGTATGTCTTCATGGAAGAGGTGTCTGTTCAGGTTATCTGCCCATTTTTTATTTAGATTGATTTGTTGTTTTTGCTGTTTCTGAGTTGTATGAGTTCCCTATATGTTTTAGATATTACCCTCTTATCGGAGGCATTGTTTGCAACTATTTTCACCCATCAGTTGGTTTCCTTTGCTGTGCACAAGATTTTTTAGTTTGATATAATCCCATTCATTTATTTTTGCTTTTACTTCCCTGTCTTTGAGGTGAAGTTCATGAAGTTCTCTCTGAATTCAAGGTCTATAAGTTTAGTACCAATACTTTCTTCCATGAAGTTTAGTTTCAGGTTTTACATGGAGTTAACTTTGGTATATGGTGAGAGGCCACAGTCCAGATTCATTCATTTGCATTGGTTTTCTGATTTTCCTGGCACCATTGCTGAAGAGGTTTTCTTTTCTCCACTGTGTACTTTTTGCTCCTTTGTCAGAGATTATCTGTTCGTATATTTGTCGGTTTATTTCTGGGTTATTGATTCTGTTCCATTGGTCTGTATGTCTGTTTTTCTGCCAATACCAAGCTGTTTTGATTATTGATGCTTTGTAGTATAGACTGAAGTCAATGAGCATGATGCCTCCAGCCTTATTTTTTTTCATAAGATTGCTATGGCAATTTGGGTAAGGTGACCAGATTTTAACATTGGTAAAGCGGAACACCGTTGACCTGGGGTTGGGGGGTGGGGGGGACGGGGTTCTTGATTAAAAATTTGGTCTATTTCCTGCCATTCCCTAGCTTGTCGTGCATTCTTTCAAAAAAATCGGGACTTTTTTGAAATGCCGCGGGACGCGTGACAAATTGTAAAAAGTTGGGACTGTCCCGCCAAAAGCAGGACGTCTGGTCACCTTAGGGTTTGGGGTCTTTTATGATTCCATATGAATCTGATGATTTAAAAAATCTGTTTATCAAAAGAATGTTTGTGAGATTTTGATGGGAATTGCGTTATATCTGTTTTGTTTTTTGAGTAATATGAATATTTTAACTATGTTGATTTCTCCAATCCATGAACATGGAATATCATTCCATCTATTTGTGTTTTCTTCAATTTCTTTTAATAGTATCTTATAGTTTTCCATGTATAAGTCTTCCATGTTCTTTGTTAAGTTTATTCCTAGATATTTTATTATTTTTGTTGTGATTGCAAAAGGTATCGTTTTCCTCATTTCTTATTCTGAAGTTTCATTGTTCATATAAAAAATACTATGAATTTTTGTACATTGATTTTGTATCCGGCAACTTTACTGTATTCATTTATTATTTCTAATAATTTTCTGGTGGAGTCTCTAGGGCTTCCTATATAAAGGATCATGTTATCTGCAAAAGTTTTTTCATTCCCAATTTGGATGCCTTTTATTTCTTTCTCCTGCTTGATGGCTCCGGCTAGAACTTCAAGCACTATGTTGAATAGCAGTGGGGATAAGGGACACCCTTGCCTTGTTCCTGATTTGAGAAGAAAATGTTTCAGTTATTTTCTCATTCAGTGTATTTGCTGAGGGTTTGTCATATAGGCCCTTTATTATGTTGAGGTGTTTTTCTTTTATACCCATTTTATTAAGTGTTTTGATCATAAATGGATGTTGTATCTTGTTAAACGCTTTTCTGCATTAAATTATATAATAATGTGGTTATTATCTTTTGTTTTGTTTATGTGGTGTATTGCATTAATTGATTTGCATATGATGAACCATTTTTGTGCCCCTGGGATAAATCCCACTTGATCATGATGTCTAATTTTTTAAATGTATTGTTGTAGTTGGTTTAGGGTGTTTGCATTGGTGTTCATCAGAGATACTGGTCCATCATTTTCCTTTTTTGTGATGTCCTGATCAGGGTTTGGTGTTAGGGTAATGTTAGCCTCTAATGAGTTGGGAACTACTGGCTCTTTTTTAGTCTTAAGTTTGAGGAGGATAGGTGCTAGTTACTCTTTGAAGGGCTAGTAAAACTTATCAGTGAGATCATCTGGTCCTGGATTCTTGCTTCTGGGGAGGTTTTAGATAATTGTTTCAACTTTCTTACTGTTGATTGGTCTGTTTAGATTACCCAGTTCTTGATTCAGTCTAGGTAGACTATGTTTCTAGAAACTTGTTCATTTCTTGTTGGTTGCAAAATTTGGTGTCATATAGTCCTTCATAGGCTTCTTAAATGATTCTTCGTATTTCTGTGGTATCCATTGTAGTTTTCCCTCTTTCATTTCTAATTTGGATTATTTGTATTGTTTCTCTGTTTCCCTTGGTAAGATTATCTAGGATTTTGTCAATTGTATAATTTTTTTCAAAAACCAGCTCTTGGTTTCATTACTTTTAAAAATTGTTTTTCTGTTCTCTATTTCATTTAGTTCAGTTTTAATTTTTATTATTTCCTTTCTTCTGCTGACTTTAGTTGTTTTTCGTTCTTTTATTTTTCTAATTATTTAAGATTTGATATTATGTTGTTAGTTTTGATTTTTTTCTGGTTTCTTGAGATTGGCCTGTAGTGACATACATTTTTCTCTTATTACTGCTTTCAACTGCAATCCAGTAATTTGGTATGTTGTGTTTTCATCATTATTCATTTCTATGCATTTTTAATCTCTTCTTTTATCCAGTCATTTTTTAAATAACATGTTGCTTAATTTCTATGCATCCGTAGTTTTTCCTGCTTTCTTCTTATAGTTGATCTCCAATTTCAAAGCTTTGTGTTTAGAGAATACACTTAGTATGATTTCAATCTTCTTAAATTTGCTGTGGCTAGCTTTGGGTCCCAGCATTTTTTCTATCCTTGAGAATACTCCATGTCCACTAGAAAATAATGTATACTCATGTGTTGTAATATGAATTGTCCTGTAAATGTCAATTATGTGCAATTGCTGTAATGTATTTTTTAAAGCTGATATTTATTTACTGTTTTATCAGGTCCAATATCCTCCTTTACTATTTCTTGAAATGCCAGCCTTGTGTTGGAGAATTACCTCAGCTTCTGTATGTCTGGAAAGGCCTTTATTCCATCTCCATATCTAAAGAATAACTTTGATTGGTAGATGATTCTTGGCTGGTAATTTCTTTCTTTCAACATTTTGAACACTTGATTTAATTTCCTCCTGGCTTGTAGAGTTTCTGTTGAGAAGTCTGATGATAGTCTGATGGGCTTTCCTTTATAGGTCATGGTGTTCCTTTTCCTGGGTGCCTTAAGGATTCTTTCTTTGTCTTTGACCTTTGACATCTGCAATACAATGTGCCTTAGAGAAGTTCTACTCGGATTCAAGTAGCTAGGGATCCTGTTTTCTTTTTTAAACTTGAGATTCCAGTTTTCCCATAGCTTTGCGATGTTCTCATCTACTATTTGAGCAAATTATGTGTGCCCATCTTGTCCTCTGCTCTCTCCAGAATACCTGTTATTCTTGTGTTACACTTTTAATGGCATCAGATATTCCTTGTAGGGCTTTTTCTTTTTCTTTTTCTTTTTAACGTCTCAGTTTTCTCTCTTCTTCATTCTGTGATATTTCCAAATTTCTGTCTCCAATTTCACTATTTTTTTTCTCCATCTGGTATGTTCTGCTACCTATGCTAGGTATTTCTTTTTTCAATTTTTTTAGTATTGTTTATCTCCAGAATTTCTATTTGGTTCTTATTTATAGTTTCCCTTTCTCTGTTTCGGTTGTAGATTATTATTATTATTTTTTTTTTGAGATTACTTAGCTCCCTCTGTGTATTTCACCAATTTTCTTTGATCTCTTTGAGTGTTTTCATAATTGAAGTATTGAATTCTGTGTCATTTAG
>PVKE010047621.1:0-11859 GCA_004027555.1 Craseonycteris thonglongyai | reverse complement strand
TTCTGATGGAGTCAGAAAGTTCTTGTAGGGCTCTTTCATTTCTCTTGATTTTCCTTTCCCTTTCTTCTTCCCTCTGTGACATTTCCATGTTTGTATCTTCAATTTCACTCAACCTTTCCTCTAGCTGGTCAGCCCTGTTTCCTATGCTGGTCAGTTCTTTTTTCAGCTCTCCCATGATGCCTTTCATTTCAAGTAGTTCTCTTTGGTTCTGCTGTAGCTTCTCAATTTTGTTGGTAAAGTACTCATTTTGCTCAGAAAATTTCTTATTGAGGTCATTTAACTGTGCCTGGGTACTTTGCCAGCATTGAGTGAGCTCTCTGAGTGTCTTGATTAATGCAGTCCTGAATTCTGTTTCACTTAGATTTGATTCCAAGTGTGCAAGGTCCTTTACTAAAGACTGCCCCTGATCTTCTGGAGGGGCTTTGGATTCTGAGGTGTGCATTGTGTTTGATGTGGTTCTTTTTGCTTTACGCATGAGTCTGTTTTCCCTCTGGGGTGTTGCCTATCAGATGGGCTTCTCTTTATTTTTTCTTTTGGGCTCAGTTGTGGGAGAAGGAGATTTTGGGAGAGGGTTGTGGGAAGCAGACAGCTTCTGTGTTCTAGGGCACTTCAGGTTGCTGTCTCAGCTGTTAGATAGCAGGGTAGTAAAGGTGTGGCCAGGGGTGGGGGCATGTGAGTAGGAGCTAGGGTGGGTCTGAGACACAATAGCAGATTCCTCTTTCAGCAGGGGGTCTGGTGGTTCAGTGCGGGCGGGGCGCAAGAGCTCTGGTCTTTCTCTCCTCCGCCTGGCTGCCCCTCCTTTAATCATATCTGTAAGCCACGCCTGCAGGGCAGCACTTGGATGGGCTGGTGCTTGGATGAGGACCCAGTTGGCTGCGCAGTCCCGCATGCAGGCAATGACACCGTGGAGACCCGGTCAGCAGCCCCGTTGTGCGAGCGGGCTGCAACGCCCCAGAGGCCTGGTGGGCGGGATGCCAAAAGCCCAGTTGCATGCTCGGGAGGAGGCAGCAGTGCTGCAGCCGCCCGGTGGGCAGGGCACCGAAAGCCGGTCTTGCGCGCAAGCAGTGGCGCTGTGGCGGCCTGGTGGGCAGGGCGCCAAAAGCCCTGTAGCGCGCTGGCGAGCAGGCAGCGGTGCCTCGGCGGCCCGGTGGGCGGGGCACTGAAAGCCCTGGTGCGTGCACGCAGCGATGTGCAGCAACCCAGTGGGCAGGGCGCCGAAAGGCCAGTTGCTCACTTGCGCGCTGGCAGCGGTGCTGCAGCGTCCTGGTGAGCGGGGCACCAAAAGCCCAATTGCGTGCTGGCAAGCAAGCAGTGGTGTCGCGCGGCCCAGTGGGCGGGGCGCCAAAAGCCCAGTTGTGCGCTGGCAGTGGCGCCAGCGGCCTGGTGGGTAGGGCGCCAAAAGCCCCAGTGCGTGCACATAGCGGTGCCGCAGCGGCCCAGTGGGTGGGGCACCAAAAGCCGTGTGTGCACAGGCCGTAGCTCAGGCGGCAGCCGCTCTATGCTCCCGGCTCTGTTGAGACCGCCGGATTCACTCCAAGCACGTCCAATGCAGCTATGCCCACTCAAGCCCCAGCCCTCACTCCAAGAGCCCTGTCCTCAGAAGGCGCTCCCTCACAGTCAGTCTCCTCCGTAAATCAGGGGTGCTGAGCTGTTGTGGGCTGGTGCCCTGCTCTCACCCCACCCGTGGGGAAGTGCAGCCGCCGTGCTCCACAGTCCCTGTTCCACTTTAGGCTCTGTGATCTGATTAGGGCACTGTGTGCTGTCCCTTGAGATCAGATGTTAAATTGTCCACAGTCTTGTGGGTATTCAACGCTCCCTAGGTCTTGGCTTCCAGCCCGCCCTCGATCCAGCTCCACTTTGACCGTAGCCCCCCAATCCCCCTTTGTTTTTGCCAGCCCCAGGCCACGCTCCGAGTCTCTGTCCCTGAACCACTGCTTCCTTTCCTCTCTCCCGCTCTCCCCGTTTTTCTCTAACCTTTGTGTGTTGTTCTGCATTGTCTGGTTCTCTTAGTTGAGGTTTCTTCTCAGGGTTTTCCTTGTGGATTCCCCTCTGTTCACAAGGCCCTTCCCAGGCAGTTATTGGCATGCTCCTCTCATGCCGCCATCTTTGATCTTCGATATTTCTTTTCTTGATATCAAGTGAAGACTGAAGAGATTTTTTAAAATAATATTTTATCATTTTAGTCAATGAAAACTACCAATAGCCCCCAGAACATATATGGATAGAGCTATGCAATAAATTAAAGAATACTAATACACTAATTGTGGAAGCACATATTTGAAACAAAGGCTACATGTGTGTTTTATTTAAATGTTGTATTTCTTATGACTGGTTAGCAAATGCCAATTATTTTTAAAAGTCAAATAATTTGAAGTCTCTTTGAAATATCGAGTTTTGTAATGCAGGTTTTGCTACCACCAATTGGAGAGACCCTGGTCACCTGTCATCTTGCTCCGTCCTATAGCTCTGATTGTCTCAGAACTCGGTGTACCTTTCAGCACCCTTCAACCTCACACCTGCTTTATTCTTACTTTTCTCACTGCTGGTTCATATTTTCTGTCCACATAAACTTCTCCAAATAGGCTACCAAAGACCAAAGTTTACCCCAAGATCTCATCTCAAGCTTTCACCCAAACACCATGAATGCATGCACAGGAGTCATGGCCAGAGGTGATTGTGGAATGGTAGTGGCCTGTTCTGGATGTGAGAGAATTTGTGTACAATATTTCTCTGATGGTTGATCTTTCCCAACTTTTTCCCCACTGGAACTTGGTGTCATTCCTGCACTGTCCTGTTAGCCCAAGTTCTCATCAGTCTCCACTGCAGGAGTTGGATGTCCAAATGTCCAGCACACATAACCATGGCTTCAAGTGCTGAGGAGGAGAAAACACCTTCAGATTATCTTGGATCAAGTTGGATTTATAAGGAAATCTCATGATTCACCAGAGAGCCCCCTCATCTTACTTAAGCTGTAGGACAGGATCCCTTTAAGGCAAGGTCATGGTCAATCAGGAAAAATAGGTAATTAAGAATGTTCTAAAATCAGGAGTGTCATACACATGATCAGCTACCTCATAGTGGGCGGGGAGGACTGTTTCAAAGGCTGGTCCTGAAGCTCATCAAATGTGCACTCCTGGCTGGGATGGACCTTGATAGGAGAGTGGGTGGGGTCAGAACTAGGAGGTGCCACAGTGCCCCACCCCAGGCATCAGAGGCTGCCTCCAAGCAGGGAAGAGCACACAGGTGGAAGGGGCTGCAGATGACCTGTCAGTGGTTCTTCCCTATTAGACCCATCTCATTGGCCAGCCTGTCCTAGAATCTCAGGTGCATCCACCAAAGCCTTTCAGACCCCATTGAAGAGTCTTAGCCACCTAAGCCACCTGCTTCCAGTGGTATCTTTCCTTGCCCACTTCATCTTACGTAGCCACCAGCATAACCTTCCTAAAGTACAAGTCATTGCAGTGGCTCCCCGTTGTCTACAGAGCAAAGTACTAACTTCTGGGTGTGTGACCAGCTTTCTCTGCACATCTACAAGCTATTGCACTGACTTAATCTGTATTTTATGTGGGATCTCTGTGCTCTGATGTGCTGGACCTTTATGTATTAAGCTTCCTGAGCCTGAAAAGCTTGTCTCTCTTCCATTACCAACGATCACAAGATGTGACACTTGTCAAGACCTTTCTTTACTGCTCCATTTTATCTGATTTCTTCCTTGGGGTCATCATTTGTAGTTTATTGATGTTCCTTCTCATGTCCTCCCTGATTCTAAGCAAGTGAGGAACATTTCCTGTACACCATTTTGTATGTGTTTGATCTGGCCTTGAGTTATCTGCTGGAGTTTTATGTTATTTATTTTATTCCTCCAGTCAGAATATGTTTTGGCTCCTTGTTCTGCTTCTGGGTTAGGGCACCTGAAGAGTAGCCCCTGACTCTTTTGCACTTTTGCCTTCTTCTTTGCAAGGAGTCTACCTGTTAGTAGAAGGAGCAGGCAAGGTAAATGTCTTATTTCCATAAGACCATGCTACCAGAAGTGACCAGTGCTTTGGTATTTCAAACACAAGGTTGCATTTATGCTTATAAGAAAATTCTAAGCTCTTCTTTTCTTTATTCCTGCTTTTGGTGCCACCTAGAAGCTCCCTTTGGGATAAAGGTGCCATACCCTGAGGGTCCCACAACTGTTTACTTGCTTTTATAATATGATTTTGTAATCAAAATTATATAATGAACAGACATTATTTCCAGTTTATTATACCATATTAAACACCAGTTGATTCTGAATTGATTTTTTATTGTCCATGTAAATTGTTTTTATTTTTAAATATTAACTTGCTTTTCCTTAATTCAACTAATTTCTAAGGAACCATTAAGCATACCCATTAGATAATAAGTTTTTCTCTTTAAGTGTTTTCTTGTAGAAATATTCAAACACATATACAAATAGTGAGAATATTATAATGAACCCCCAATATTCATCACTGAGCTTTATCACTCATTCCCCAAATTATTTTGAAACTAATCTCAGTTATCTTTTTATCTGTAAATATCTTGGCGTTATTATTTAACAAATAAGGCAGCTTAAAAAACCCATAATACCATGCTTAGATATATTAATAAATTATTAATATTAGATGTAAGTTTCTTGCAAGAGGGGGCTGTGACATCCTTGTCACTAATGTGCCTATAGTTGTTAGAATGTATACACAGAAGTTGCTCAGCTCTCCATTGATAAATTGATTAATGAACTCAATGCTGCTTGGATCACTGGCTTTCTAGGTTTTCACAATACTTGCAGAAGGTAGCCCTGTCTTGTGCTGATTATTTTTTACTCATCTCATGACAAATGGGTTTTAAAAGCCAGCACAATTTATGACCACTGTTCTAACTCAAAGTAGCAGTCAAGTGAGCTAACCTTAAAATCATATTTACAGGAACCTTAATGTAGCAATATCATTTGTAGATTTGGCCAAGTTGTTTAACTTTTCTAAGTCCAGTTTTTTTATTGGAAAAATGGAACTAATAATACTGTCTACCTCCTAGGCTTTTTATGTATATTAAATGAGATATTAAAATACAGGGCAGCATTGGATACCTAGTAAATGCTCAATAAATATTCTCTATTCTCATTTTTCACATCTGCAAAGTCTCAATTTCCTTTTTTTTCACTTTAAACACTGGAAGAAGATTGAAAATGACAACTAGCACATCATAAAATGACATAGGACCATTTAAAAAAGTGGAGAGGTATTTATATGTTAAGTCAGCACTATCTAAACATCTGCCAAAGCCAATGATGTATGTTCTCCAAGTATTTCACAGAAGCAATGGAGGTCCTGCTGAGACATGGTCTTGCCAAACTTTCTCGAGTCTCAAAGATGTCCTTGTCAAAAGCTCTTCTCTACATTGATCTAGGACTAGGTCATGTTCTGCCAGAAAGCTGCCTTAATACAATTTCTTTAATCAAGTCACTAAGTGTGACTCTAAAGAAACAACACATTGAGATATCTGTTCAACTCTCAAAAGCTATACTTGTGCTTCTTGCTCTGACCAGAGAGGCATACGTGAGAGAAGAGAAGAGCTTTTCTGAAACCACACTTGAATTCATGGTACAGTGGAAGAGTGGGGAGGCATCAGGCCCACTTCCAAATTTCTGTCTGGCCCAGATTGTCTAGGTTTACATTCAGCCAGTGGGACAGTTTATCCAAAAGCTGTTAAGATGATTTGGGTTTCACACAGAGTTATAAAAACATAATAAAAGCCTGATGTCTTTATTTCCCATGAAGACTTGTTGGGGGGAAGGGAAGCATACTTAAGTGCCAAATCCTGGAGCCATGAGGGCCATAATGAAAAAAGTATTCAGGTCTTTCAATCAAGAGCAGATAGTAAGCAAAGACAATCCTTGCCCCTCCACCCCCCAGCCCTTTTCACATTCATTTATATGTTAGTCAAACTGTCACGTACTCTCCAGTAAGTTCTAGACATGAGAGAGATGGAACAAACTCTCTTCAAATGCTGACAGTGTTCCTATGAAATTGTTAAAAAAAAATCTTTTTGCTCTTAGTAAACATCAAGTCAAGTAAATTGATAAGGCTTCTGATGGAGCTGAGGGTACAACAAGACTTACAAAATCAGAGACCAAGCAGATTCACATGATTCTTAGCTCTGGCAGGATGTGTTAATCAGATACCAGCTGCAATAAAGCTGTGTAGTAAACATTATAAAAATATCAGCAACAAAAAACCATAATAATTTATTTTTTCTTTTTTGTGGGACTGCAGATCAGTGAGAGTAGATTAACTTCAAGCTGTTGGTGGGTTCTGGTTTCCTGCATCTGTAGCTCATCCAGAGATCACTGATGACTGAGGGCACAGTCTTCATGGTTGTTACAGAAGTTCAAGAAGGGTGAGAAGGGATATGTAACATTTCTTAAGGCCTGGACTCTGAACTAGTACACTGTCACGTCTGCCCCATTTCATTGGCCAAAGCACACCATATAGCCAAGTCTGACACTCATTGGATAAGGAAGTAAAATTTATTCACAATGCAAGGGTGGAAAAGAAACAAGAATTGTGAGCAGAGAATAGAGTTCACCACACAGAGTAACTAAGCAATGTCAGCACAGGAGAGTAATGGTGAATCTTACTTTCTTGGTAACTCAGTGGCATCACACAATCTAGCCAAATGGCCTACGGTTGAGGTTGTGAATTAAAAATTCCTACTCAAGCATCTTGAGGTGCAGACTAGCCTCATGAATTCTGAAAAACTTCCTCAGGGAATTCTGTTGCTCTGAGTGCCAGTCCCCCATCCCAACATACAAACAAGACACTAGCTAGGCACATTTATGGCATGCAAATCTACTATATATTATGGGTTACAAGAAAACATGGCACATCGAGAATTTTTCCAATTGAGAGTCTTGAAATTGTAATGTCGGTAACAAATAAAGCCTGTAGGTAACAAAGAAGAAATAGAAATTTTCTCCCAATTACTTGGAATTATAGGGAAATGATAATAAATTGCATTTGAGTAGCACTTAAAGATTTAAAAGCAAGTCTACATCTCCAACTTTATGTCCCTTCATGTTTCAGCTGAGGCAAATATTCTTACAGGGGAGCAGGTGGATAGCCACAGGGCAGAGAGATGCGGCATGGCATGATCAGGGCTGAAACAGTTCCTCCTCTCTCACCCTATCTCTTTGCTATAGCAATAATGCAATGATGTTTTGAATTTAAATGTAAATGACATTTAGATTTTGATATAAACTTATGGGTTTTTCCTAACAACAGTTTTTTCTTTTTTTAAGGTCAGATTGTTCTAAACGAGTGTTTTGGTTTTTTTTGGTTGTTTGTTTTTTAGATTCATTTTATTGTTTTTGACAGAGAGAGAGAGAGATACAGAGACAGAGACAGACAGAAGGAGGATGGCCCAGAACAGTCTCCATAGTTGCACATCATTGGTTTTTCCACATGGTTTCATTCCACAGGTGGGTGGGGCTACACAGGGCAGGAACTGGGCCAGGGTCTCACATGGGTGAGAACTGAACTGGGGGCACTCCCCAGTTTAGCATGTGGGTCCGCATGGGCTGGGGCCAGGATTCGATCGTCGGTCCCCGGGGGCTGCAAAGTGAGCACTTAACCCACTGAGCCATCCCAGCTTCCCCAACATTTTTTTATAACAATTTTCTTTTAGAGTGAATTATTGGCAAAACACCTTCTGCTTAGTGGCTAATCAACCATTGATTTGACTCTGTAGCCAAGCACATGGCACCTGACTGCAGGGTATGAAGACAGGGGCCCTTAGTATATGACTTTGGGCAAGCCACTGCTTCAGGTTCTCCAGGGGGAAGTCATCCTCATTGGAGTGCAAATGAGAGATCAGTAAGAACTGCACATTGTTTGAATATTCACTCTGTCAGGCATTGAGGAAACTGAGCAAAAATAGATATCCATCCCTGTGAAGTTTCAATCTAGTGGAATATACTGAAGTGTAAAGAAATAATTTCAGGGCATGCTGGGATAGCTCAACAGGTTGAGTGCTTGCCTTGCAACTGTGCGGTCCAGGGATCGAATGCTGGATGAACTGTGGTGCAACTTGCAACCACTGTGATAGTAGTGAAGGTTTTCACCTGCCATGTGGGAGGCCCCCAGTTCAGTTTCCACCCCATGTGGCCCCACATCCACCTGTGTGGAATGAAACTATGTCACAGCCAATAATGTACAACTATGGAGACTGCTCTGGGCCCTCCCTATTCTCTCTCTCTCTCTCTCTCTAATCTTCTCTAAAAACAATAAAATAAATCTTAAAAAAAAAGAAATGATTTCAAAAACACAAGACAAAGGCTTTATAGTCACATTTTCCATAAGTCATGTATTATAATTGGCTCTTCTAAACACCTCTGAAATGTAGGTGGTAATCCCAGTTTACAGAAGAGATGATCAAGACTCAGTAAGTTCTAGTAAATTGAACAAGGGCCCACAGCCAGTTGACAGCTGAGTCAGGATTCTACCCCAGGCCAAATTTTGACAACAAATTCTTTGCTCTTCTACCACATGTCTTAGGAGAGTGGATTATCCTATTTTAGTAGCATTCTCTCACTTAGCATATTTCAAATTTCATGTACTAATTTTTTTGTTATCTCCATTTGGGCAGGAACTGTGTCTTATAAGAATTTAAATTTCTTGAAACAATTGATATGGTACTGCTTAATAGTATTACATACATAAAAATATCATTAATATATTTAAAAAAAAGACATGCTAACACAGCAACAAAAAGTATACCCTACATTGCAAAGTCAAATAGAATTGTTCTTGAGATGATTTGCTGCTTTGTTTTTGAAGGGCTTCTGGACTACCTACATTATTATCCTATTCTTGAGCATTGAATGTCAAGGGATAAAGGATCAAATGAAAAATTAGGGTGAAAATCAGGTTAGAAGAAAGGCAAGTACCCAGTCATTTCACTGCTCAGAAAAAAAAAAATACATTCCTTCTCTTTTTCTCCTCTATTTAAATACTTTATTGACCTTTTCTAAAATCCCAGTTTTCATTTAATTTAATCTCTGTTCCAGTCAAGACAGTAGTCTTGAATCCCTAACCTTTTCCTTCCACCCAGTGGCCACCCTTTGAAGTCATGGAGAGTGCTGTGCACAGAAGAAAGCCGTTAGTAGACAGAGTCCCAACCTAGTTAGCCTACCATAAATTAGAATGCCAAGGAGGCACTTATTAACCACTGCCAAGTCCCTCAGGCTGACTGCTTGGCAGTGCCTTCCTATTGATGACAGGTCGCCAAAGAGTTCTTTCTACACAGCTCATTTCTGGTGGTAGTAATATTACTGTTTGGACTTCTGAAATCATTTTTGTAGTGTACATAGCTGCCTGAGGCAGGGATTCTGAAATCAGAGTTTCCACAGCCCTTCCAGCCTGACACTTCTCCTCTGAGGAGGGGTTGGTGGAGCAGGTTTGTATGGGGGCCCCTCAGTGTCTTTCTCCTTTTAATCAGGAGTTTTACAACCTAGGTGTATACTTACATTTTCTAAGCCCTTTCTTAGAATATTTTGTTTTGTGTACTTCAGTTCAGATTTTGAATTTACTGATACATCTCAAAAAAAGAAAACCAAAAACTGTGTGCTGAGTTTATTGCAAAGTGTTAAATTGGCATATATTATAATAAAGAAATAAAATTCCTTAAGAATTTCACATATGTTAATGAATAGAAATTATTTAAAATAAAGTGTTTCTATGAATACTTACTTGTTATTATGACACTTGAATCAGAGGGTGATAGGTTCTAGGATATGAAATACTAAGCAGATATTTGACTTCCTCATTCCCTGGTTGAATCTGGAGAAAGAAAGTGTGCTGAAATGAAACATGAACAAGAATTATTGTATTCTTGGGGAATTTACTTCTTGAGTCTCAGTTTCCCCACTTATAACACAAGGGGACTGGATGACCTTTGCATTTCTTCCAAGTTTCAATAATTCTATTACTCTGTCTAAGTTTGGGTTTACCCAGAAGCAAATAGAAAAGTTAATTGGAAGGTTATCTCAGGAAACATTGTTGGGGATGTGGAGAAGTGAGACAGAAAGAGAAGGCAGCTGGAGGTTGTGGTCAAAAAGCTACAGCACAGGTCACGTGTATCTGAGAGATAACATTTATTACTAGTATGTGCTAAAATGCAAAAATGATTTAAAAACTGCAAATATAATAAAATGCATGATTTTAAATTTATTTTCAGTTACAATCTGGATGTTATTAAACAACTATGTAACCGTGTTTAAGAAAGGAGTTTGTATCTCTCAGATCAGCTGCGACATCCACAGGAGTAAGTATATAATTAATTCATTTTTCTCTGTGGATCACTTGCGCTTAACCCATGTGGAGAACCCTGGAATACAGTGTGTAACATGCCTTGGAGGGAAGGACCTGGGGTATTTACACACCAAGACCAGCTGGTCACGCTTGAGGGCTGTTCTGAAAAGGCACCTCTGGCCTGCCACACAGTGGCAAAGGCTTGGGAAGCCTCTGAGACTGAGAAACGGGGGTGTTGATGGTTGGAAGGTGGGCAGTGCTTACTCACTGAGAAGGTGGAGATGAGGGGCTCTGGGTGGAGCACCAACAGTGTCTGCCACACATTTGCTTTCCAGGTCTACGTGCAATCTGTGCCTTGTAGACACATGGTGAATCTGTGCAGACAAAGTGGAAATCATAGCAGAACCACGACCTGTATTTTCATGATAACTGTGCTGTCCCATTTAGTCTGGTGGTTTCACCCAGAGCCTCACAGAACACCAGTATTGTTCATGGATAATCTTGATGTTAAATACATAAAGACCATGTGTTCAAATTATGTACTTTTATATGATAGAATAAATCTATGTCACTCCCATGATGTCTTGCTCCTACGACATCATTCTCACTTGGATTCTGGTATTCTTTATCATGCAAAAGAATAATGATTGACAAGGGGTTAGTTCCCTGAAAACCCAAAAGCCCAGAGAATGACATCTGTAATGCATGTGAGTAGGGCTGGTTGGGTGGAACCACCACCAAATAGAATTCGGGTAGATTTTAAGGCTTCTGAGTGATTTGAAGAACTTCCATGATGTAGAGAATATACTTCAAGTCGGATACTAATAACTGTCCCTTATAATAATAGCAGGCCCTCAGTAACTGAACATCCTTACCTGTAATGAGGGGAAAAAAAAACAACTGACAAATTTCTAGTTCTTTTTCTCTGTTTTTCAGCTTGAAAGTCTGCCACGCTCCAGCATTGGGGATGCAGCAAGGAACAAAATGGATAGAATATTTTCCTCATGGAGCTTCTCTTGGTAAGAAGAGACAAATGAACAAACAAATGACTCAATAAACAGTGTCAGGAACAAGAAATGTTAGGGAGGAAAATGAGGTAGGGTGGCTAGATGGAGAGTGGGGAGATTTAAGAAAGAGTTTTTGTTTTGATGGTGGCCAGGGTACCCTATCAGATAAAACGCTCCTGAGCCTAGACTCAGTGGGATGGAAGGAAGGGCTGTGGAGAGCCATGCAGACAGCTGGCAACAGAGAGACCCAGTCAGAGGAAATGGAAAAATCGAAGAACCTGAGGCCAGGCTAAGAACCAGAGGTGGAGCTGAGCAGGGGACAAAGCCAGAGTGCCTGGAGGTGGGCCAGTCAACCACATGGGGCCAATGTGAGGATTTCGGCTTTCATCTTGAGTGACATGGGAAGTAGAGCCCTGACAGTCTCAGACTTTGGTCTGAAAAGGATCATTCAGGAGCTCAAGAGGAACAAAGCTGGGGGAAGAAACAACAAAATGAATGGCTCTGTATTTGATTTTTTTTTTTTTTTTTTTTTTTTTTTTTTT
>PVKE010047620.1:0-11860 GCA_004027555.1 Craseonycteris thonglongyai | reverse complement strand
GTTTTTTAATCCAGTCTGCTACCCTGTGCCTCTTTATTGGTGAATTCAGTCCATTTACATTCAGGGTGATGATTGATATATCAGGATATCCTGTATCCATTTCTTCTTTCCTTTTTATTTTTTTGTTGTCCCAACTTTTCTCCATTTATTTTGATATCTTGATTGAGATCGAATAGAGTCCTTTTGTATTTCTTGGAGTGCCGGTTTTGAGCTGGAGAATTCCCTCAGCTTCTGTAGTTCCGAAAAGGCCTTAATTCCTCCTTCATATCTAAACGTTTATTTTGCTGAATAGTTAATTTTTGGCTGGAAATTTCTCTCTTTTAATATTTGGAAGATTGGGCTCCACTCCCTCCTGGCTTGCAGAGTTTCTGCTGAGAAGTCTGGTGACAGCCTGATAGGTTTTCCTTTGAAAGTTATATTCTGTTTTTCCCTGGCATCCTTGAGGATTTTCTCTTTGTCATTGATTTTTGTCATCTTCAGAACAATGTGCCTTGGAGAAGATCTGCTAGGATCTAGGTACTTAGGGCTTCTGCTTTCCTCTTGGATTTGGGGCTGTAATTCCTTCCGCAGGTTAGGGAAGTTTTCATCCACTATTTGTTTTAGTAGAGTTTGAGAAGGTTTCATCTCGCTTCCTTCTGGTACCCTTATTATTCTAATATTATTCTTTCTGATGGAGTCAGAATGTTCTTGTAGGGCTCTTTCATTTCTCTTGATTTTCCTATCTCTTTCTTCTTCCCTCTTTGACATTTCCATGTTTGTATCTTCAATTTTACTCATCCTTTCCTCTAGCTGTTCAGCCTTGTTTCCTATACTGGTCAGTTCTGTTTTCAGCTCTCCCATGATGCCTTTCATTGCAAGGAGTTCATTTTGGTTCTGCTCTAGCTTCTCAATTTTGTTGGTAAAGTACTCATTTTGCTCAGACAATTCCTTCTTGCGGTCATTTAACTGTGTCTGGGTACTTTGCCAGCATTGAGCGAGCTCTCTGAGTGTCTTGATTAATGCAGCCCTGAATTCTGTTTCACTTAGATTTGATTCCAAGTGTGCAAGGTCCTTTAGTGCCCCTGATCTTTTGGAGGGGCTTTGGATTCTGAGGTGTGCATTGTGTTTGATGTGTTTTTTTTGCTTTAGGCATGAGTCTGTTCTCCCTCTGGAGGTTTTCCTATCAGATGGGCTTTTCTTTATTTTTTCTTTTGGGCTCAGTTGTGGGAGGAGATTTTGGGAGAGGGTTGGGAGAAGCAGACAGCTTCTGTGTCCTGGGGCACTTCAGGTTGCTGTCTTAGCTGTTAGATAGCAGGGTAGTAAAGGTGTGGCCAGGGTTGGGGGCATGTGAGTAGGAGCTAGGGCGGGACTGAGACACAATAGCAGATTCCTCTTTCAGCAGGGGGGCTGGTGGTTCAGTGTGGGCGGGGCACAGGAACTCTGTTCTTTCTCTCCTCTGCCTGGCTGCTCCTCCTTTAATTGTACCTGTAAGCCAAGCCCGCAGGGCAGCACTTGGATGGGCTTGGGCTTGGCAGAGGTCCTGGTCGGCCGCGCAGTCTCGCACGCCAGCAATGACACCGCGGCGACCCGGTTGGCAGCCCAGTTGCGCGCGCAGGCTGCAATTCCCCAGAGGACCGGTGGGCGGGACACCAAAAGCCCAGTTGCATTCTCGTGAGCAGGCAGCACTGCAGCAGCGGCCCGGTGGGTGGGGTGCCAAAAGCCCTGTGCGCACAAGCTGTAGCTCGGGCAGCAGCCGCTCTATGCTCCCGGCTCTGTTGAGACCATTGGATTCACTCTAAGCGCGTCCAATGCCGCTATGCCCACTCAAGCCCCAGCCTTCACTCCAAGAGCCCTGTCTTCAGAAGGCACTCCTTCACAGTCAATCTCCTCTGTAAATCAGGGGTGCTGAGCTGTTGTGGGCTGGTGCCCTGCTCTCACCCTGCCCACTGGGAAGTGCAGCCGCCCTGCTCCACAGTCCCTGTTCCACTTTAGGGTCTGTGATCTGATTAGGGCACTGTGTGCTGTCCCTTGAGTTCTGATGTTAAATTGTCCACAGTCTTGTGGGGATTCCATGCTCCCTAGGTCTCGGCTTCCATCCCACCCTTGATCCAGCTCAACTTTGACCTTAGTCCCCCAATCCCCCTTTGTTTTTGCCATCCCCACGCCGCACTTCGAGTTTCTGTCCCCGAACCACTGCTTACCCTTCACTCTCCCGCTCTCCCCTTTTTTCTCTAACCTTTAGGTTTTGTTCTGCCTTGTGTGGTTCTCTTAGTTGAGGTTGCTTCTCAGGGTTTCCCCTGTGGATTCCCCTCTGTTCACAAGGCCCTTCCCAGGCAGTTATCGGCGTTCCTCTCTCATGCGGCCATCTTTTGTCTCCGGGCCATGTATCTTTGTGGATTAAAGTGTTCATGTTTTTTGGGTAGATACCCAGGAGAGGGATTCCTGGGTCAAATGGCAATTCCATTCACAGTTTTTTGAGGAATCTCCATACTGCCTTCCATAGTGTTTCTACCAATTTACATTCCCACCAGCAGTTTATGAAGTTTTCTTTTTCTCCACATCCTCTCCAGCACTTCTTATTCATGTCTTGTTGATTATAGCCATTCTAACAGGTGTGAAGTAATATGTAATTGTGGTTTTTATTTGCATTTTCCTAATTGCTAGTGACGTTGAGCATTTTTTCATGTATCAGTTGGCTGTTTGTATGTTTTCAGGGGAGAAGTGTCTGTTTAGGTCTTCTGCTCATTTTTTAATTGGATCTTTTTTTGTGTTGTGATTGAGTTGTATGAGTTCTTTATATATTTTAGATATTATCCCCTTATTAGAGGCATGGTTTGTGAATATTTTCTCCCATTCAGTTGATTTTCTTTTCACTTTGTTGATGTTGTCCTTGCTGTGTAGAAATTTTTTAGTTTGAATTTACTAGATTTTTAACTTTAGACAGTTGACTGCATTTTTTGTTTTCTCAGCTGTAAAACAACAACAACACTAGTAATAATAATAATTACCTAATAGGGTTTTGTGGAGTATTGAATGAGATGATCTTTCTAAGTCATTTTTAGGGAGGCAAAAAAGTGTACTGGACTAAGATTTTAACCCTGACTAGTCCCGATACTGTTATTTGCTATCTTTGTGGCTATACAAGTCATTTAACATCTGTAGACCTTAATCACTTTATCTGTAAAATGAGTGTGAAACTAGAGCAGAAGTTTACCAATATGTCTCACAGCTTAAATTGGGAATTTTTTTAAGACTCATAAGGTAAGAATAGTTCTAAAAGTGTTGTTTAAACATAAAAACAGGGGATGCTGGGATAGATCAGCAGTTGAGCATTTGCCTCACAGTTGCAAGGTCCAAGGTTGGATACCTGGCCCTCACGGTACAACTGGTTACTGTCAGGATGGCACGGTGGTGAGTGTTCTTATCTCCCATATGTGCGTTTGGTAGGGGGCGGTTCTGTTTCTGCCCAGCATGACCCCACATTTACCTGTGTGGAGTTGAAACCATGTTGCAGCTAATGATGTGCAGCCATGGAAATTACTGGTCCCTCATCTCCCCTCTTCTCTTCTCTTCTCTTATCTTCTCTTCTCTTCTTTCTCTTCTCTCTCTCTTTCTTTCTCCTCCTCTCAAACAATAAAATAAATCTTTAAAAACAAATTAAAATAAAACCAAAAAGACTATGTGAGAAAGATCATAGGTGGTCTTCAAAGCCTAGCTCTTCACAAAGCTGTCCAATTTCTGGAACAGATGACTATTTAGGTCCTTTTAAAAAATGTTAATCTATGATTCTAGCTTTTGGTTGTCTTTTAATTGTTTTAATAAACAAAATTTTTCTTCCTTTCAACTTTTACATTTCTACCAAGATGTGTGCAATTAATTTAATAATTGACTGTTAAAATTAAAGGGCCTATAGAGATAATTTCATCCAGTCTTTCATTTTTAAATAAGGAAATTTAAGGTCAGAGAGAAGTTACTGTGTCACCTTCTTATATTTTATTAGTGTCACAACCAAGACAAAAAACTTGGGTATTCTAACTTCTTCTCTAGTCATTTTGGTATTACACTCTCATACTTTAAAAGTAGCATTTCAAAAAGCTGAAGACTTTTCCATTTCCTTTCTCTAATACCTACCATATTAATTCCTTTACTTTATTTCCTGATGTCTCCATGGAAATATTGGTATTATCTCTACAACTTACAAAAACAGTCGTAATGCTACAACAACATGACAATAATATGCAAATATGAACAACTAGTGAATATTTAAGTGAACTTGATATCACATAAGTTTTATAGCCAGCATTAAGATATCTCACAATTTGGGGGTAAACTTTTGAACAGGGTAGGGCTTAAGAAAGCTCGTGGACTTTGATGGTTAAAGATTGCTTTGGTACATATTAATATGTTCAGTTGATATTTATTTATATTGGCAACAAATAAAAAGACAGCAAATATGCATCACCTTTAATTTTATGCAGTGAGAAAGAGCATACATTCAGCACATATAAGCTGGATGCTTGACTTCTGCAATATCAGAACCCTGTCTTTTCTGTCCTAGAGAAATCAGCAATGTAGAGAAGTCTAAGAGTGGTATCGCTGGAGGCAACTGTTGATAACAAGGTTACTCAATCTCATCTGAAGTCCTTATTTTTCTATGAAGTTACCAAACTTTATTCCTCTTCTAGTTTTCTATTTTTTTCTCTGTTACATATGAAATTAATAGCTTTGAGGACAACTAGCATAATGCTCTAAAATCTCCAGGGATGCCTCAAGTAAAATTATGTGGTCTTCACTAGACTTTAAGGTCCTTGAAGGCAGAAACAATGCCACCTTAATCACTCTATCCCATAGCACATGCTTTCACGTAGACTTTGTTTTGTGTTTATTGAATTGATATCTATACAGCTGCAATACAGAAACCTTTCCTAAGGGACCTATATCATTCCTTCCAGCTAGACCTACAGTTCAATTTTTTTTTTTTCTTTTAGAAACTTCTGGGATAGTTGTAACCCTTATCAAATTCTCTGTGTCTTTAAATTAAATTAAATTTTAAAATTAAACTATGTTTATCATAAGATATTACACTAATTTAAGGTGTACAAAATAATGATTCAATATTTACTTAAAATATGATCACCACAAGTCTAGTAACCATTTGTCACCATGGAAAATTGTCATGATATTATTGACTATATTCACTTTGCTATGCACTACGTGCCTATGACACATTCATTTTATAACTGGAAGTTTGTACCTCTTATTCCCCTTCATCTTTTCTGCCTATCCCCCTATATCCCTCCTGTTTGGCCACCTTTAGTTTGTTCTCTGTATCTATGAGTCTTTTTCTAGTTTTCTTTATTTTTTGTTTGTTTATTTGTTGAGGTTTCATATATAAGTAAAATCATAGAGTATATGTCTGTGTTTGACATCTCATTTAGTATAATACCATTTAGGTCTATCCATGTCTTCACAAATGGCAAGATATTTTTTTATTGCTGAGTAATATTCCATTATAGATACATATGGCATCTTCTTTATCAATGGGCATCTAGGTTGCTTCTATAACTTAGCTATAGTGCTGCAATGAACACAGGAGTACATATGTACTTTCAAATTATGCAGTGTTTTTGATTTCTTCAGATAAATACCCAGAAGAGGAATTTCTGGTTTATAAGACAGTTCTATTTTTAATTTTTTGAGGAAACTCTGTACTGTTTTCCATAGTGGCTGAACCAATTTGCAACCCCACCAACAGTACATAAAGGTTCCATTTTCTTTACATCCTCATCAACACTTGTTTGTTGATTTATTGATAATAGCCATTCTGAAAGGTATGGTTTTGATTTGCAGTATGCTGATTCCTCCCCATTTTGATTTTTTGTCTTTTCCTCACAATTTTATGTTTCTCTAAAAGACGTTTTTCTGGAGGCAGAGTCCACTTTTTTTTTTCATTTACTTACAACACTAGACACAAAAGTACTGAGCTGATTTAATTTAAATAGCTAAGTACATAATTATATAACATGTCTTGTCATTAACAATTTTGTATAGGTCTTGTTTTCCTGCTCAATTTAAAGTTGATTAGTGGTTGCTAGAGACCACAAATTAAAATATAAATTGATAGCATAATTTAGGTTTTCTTAGGATGCATTTGAAATTTAGTGCTCTGTGATCTCAAGTGCACTGGGTGTGGAACTGAAAGACCATGTTTTTAATCTGATGAGTAGTTTGGCCTTAAGCAAAACAAGTTGCTATTTTAGTGCTTCATCTGTAGAACAAAGTACCGTATTTTCCGGTATATAAGATGACCAGGCGTATAAGACGACCCCCTAATTTTACAGTTAAAACATAGGTTTAGGCCTATATTCGCTGTATAAGACTACCCCCCACTTCCAAGGCTGTAGTCTTATACAGCGAATATAGGCCTAAACCTATGTTTTAACTGTAAAATTAGGGGGTCATCTTATACACCCGGTCGTCTTATATGCCGGAAAATACGGGTTAGATGCGGTGATTTCAGGTCCCTTTAAAGTTATGTCAATTGGTGACTAGTCAGTTAGTCCCTTTCCAAAAGCAGGACTACATAAAACAACAGTGAATTTGTGGGCTAAATCTCTGGCCCTAAACCTGTTTTTATACAGTCAGCAATATTTATTTATTTGTTTGTTTATTTATTTTATAGGTTATATAAAAAAATAAAAACAATATGTGAAAGAGACCTATATGGTACACAAAGTCTTAAATATTTGCCATCTGGTTCCTTATAATGAAAGATTGCTGGTCCCTATTGTAAGGGACAGAAGCATGGCTTCTACTCTCAGCTCTGTCTACCTATCAATTGTGTCACCTACGAAAATGTTTTGCCATTTTCTGTGTTCTATTAGTTTTTCTACAAAATGAGGAAAATAATAATAGTACCTACAGATGTGGTTGTTATGAGGATTAAATGAATTTATATATTTTTATATTTAGAAAGGTGACTGCCATAGAATGCTTATTTAATAAATATTAACTGTTTATATTCATTCTTTCTTATTTTTGTGAGAGGTACTCAGCCAGTTGAAAAGGAATAAATTATGAAAGACGATTAAGAGGAGCCTGAATTGGATTTTAGAATTGGAATGGGCTCGAACACTACCTACTTATTAGTAACTTGTTTTTATCATTGTAACTGAGACTCAGGAAAATCAAGTGCTTTGTCCAGTAATATAGTTTGTTATTAGCTGAGCCTGTACACGTTATTTTTCTGAAGAGTGGCATATGATTCTTAATTTTAGCTTTATATTTTAAAATAAATTAATAATTATAATAAACTTTCAAAAATACTACAAATAATTTCAATATACCTTACACTCAGATTTTCCAAATGTTCACATTTTATTACATTTGTTCTCTCTTGATCTCCACCTATAGATGAGTAGATATGAATATAGATTATTTTTTCTGAACTGCTTTAGAGTAATTTGTAGATATGATGTCTACTTACCCCTAAAAGTTCAGTGTGTGTTTCCTAAAATCAAGAAAAATCTCTTTAATAACCATAATACAATTGTCAAAATAAATTAACACTGATACAGTATTATTTAACCTATAATCCTTATTCAAGTGCTGCAGATTTTCCAATCATGTCCTTTGCAACAAAAACATTTTTTGATTGGTTCTTTGAAAGGACAAATTTAATTTTTAATGGGAAAACTTGTCCCTAGAAGATTTTAAAGATTTCCTAATAAAATATGTTTCTAAATTCCTCAAAATGCAGATTTCATGGGTTTTAAGAACAGAGGTACATTTCCCTTGAGATGTCTTTTGATCACCTTTGTCTTCATCAATCTGAAAAGGTCAGCAAAATGGCAGTAACATTTTCTAATACACTGGTAGAAGTCATTAGTGTAAGTGGCATGTGCTTGGGCTTGAAGTGGTATTGTGGAGTGTGTGCCTACACTTGGATGAATAATTAATCATAGTTAAACCTTCAAGTGAAAATGAAGTGAGAATTTGGCACATTTGGGGATGCTGGGATAGCTCAACAAATTGAGCACTTAACTTGCAACCTTGAGATCTGAGAATTGAATCCAGCATTGGGCTATGCAAACCCATATGTTGAACTATGGCACAACTGTAACTGCCGGGATGGCAGTGAAGGTTCTAACCTCCCATGCAGGAGGCCCCCAGTTTGGTTCCCACCAAACATGGCCCCACGTCTGCCTGTGTGGAATGAAACTATGTCACAAGTATTCATGTATGACTATGGAGACTGCTCTGGGCCCTCCTCTCCCTCCTTACCTTCTTGCAAACAATAAAATAAATCTTAAAAAAGAGAATTTGACACATTTAACCTCCTACTGAAAACAGACAAATAAAACTAAATTAAAACTTACTCATAGATCAAATCTGTTCTATTTACTTAGCACATGTCAGAATGACAGTACCATCTCTTGGAATACTTTCAGAGGTTTCTCTGAGGTTGATGGAGGTGGGGATGTGTAAGAAAAAGAAACTTATAACTTTCCTTTTGATTTATCCTGTTTGGTCATATGTAAAGTGAAAAGATTTAAGTCAATTTATTTGTATTCAGAAAGATGGCCAAAGCATACTTACATTTCATTCTAACAAGGCCATCGGGTTCCATTCTGAAAAACCAAATTATACTATCAACAGATTTTTTTGATATATTTGTATGGCAATAAACCTTGGAAGCAGCTTCTCAGTACTCCAGTATACGGTAATATTGAATTCAGCTTCTCAATGTACATCTTTTTAGTGTGGTTCTTGTCTTAGAAATGCTGTTTGTTTTACAATTGCTTTCTTAAAGCAAAAGTAGAGGTAAGATATTGCTGTTATTTTTTTGTTGTTCAGATTTAAAACTGCCTATTTCAGGACCAAACCTTGGCTCTCTCTATAGATTACTACTTGGTAGTTCCTTTCTCAGCACCTGATATATTTTTTTTAATTTTTGTTGTTGTTGCAAAATATAAAGACATATGGAAGAGTGTACAAAAGAAAATACAGAGCTCATAAATTTTCACAATGTGAACACTTACATGTAACTACAACAGTTCAGATGAAGAGAATGAAGACCACCATGCTCTCCAGAAACTACATTGTACCCTCTTCCAAATATTGATTCTTTATTCTTCTTTACAGATAACCATTATTATAACTGCTTGGTCATTACTTTTCTTAAATTTCCTTTTAGTTTTACCATCCAAGTTTATACTTTTAAGTGCTATAGTGTTGCCTATTTTTTAAGCTCTGCGTAAATGAAATTATACAGTATGCATTCTTTTGTGTCTGGCTTTTTTTCTCTCTCAATATTATTTTTGAGATTCATTCATGTTGTTGCATATTGATGTAGTTTCTTGCATGTTAATGTGGTTTGCTATTTTCTTGTTTCTCTTTTTTTGGGGGGAGGGGCGATATACCACATTCTCCTCCAGTTAATAGGCACTGGGTTTATTTCAGCTATTAACTTATAAATAATGCTTCTGTTGTACAAGCAAACATATTTCTGTTGGATATATACATAAGAGTGTGAATTGTGGGACAATGCTTGGAAAAACTGTACACTATCCTGGTTTATTTAATTAAGCTCTGGTTAATTATACCTATTGTCTTGGTATAATTACTTTTTTTTTGTAACTTTATTTTTATTGTTAAATTTATTGAGGTGACATTGTTTGGCAACATAGTTTTCAGGTGTACAACTCTACATTACACCGTCTATGTATTGTAGTATGTGTTCACCACCCAGAATCAGCTCTTCCTCCATCACCACATATTTGGTGCCAACTCTTAACTCCCCCTCCCTTCCCTCTTACCCTCAGGTAACCACCAAACTATTGGTGTAATTATTTTCAGTATCCTATTTCACTCTCAAAAATATCTTTGAATGATAAAATGGAACATTATAATCATGAGATGTAGTTTAAGGATCAAATTTAAGGTAATGACAAGTGTTTTTTCAACATGGTGGTACCAATTTACATTCATAACCAGTGCTGCGTTTTCCATTTTCTTTTGCTATTCATCTTTATCAATACTTGTGATTTCCAGTTGGTAAATTTTATCTTTTCTGGTGGGTACTAGCAGTATTTAATTATAATTTAATTTTTTCCTGATTATTATTAATATGAACACATCTTAAAATATTTACTGGCCATTTGAATTTCTGCTTTGTGTTTGTGCACATGTCAGAGTTGCTCAAGTTCTGTAAAGTTTGCTTTGAATATTAAAGAACATCTTATTAGGTTATATGTTTAAATTTGTTTTTCATTTATTGTTACAATTTCTAATGATGCTTTTTACATAATCATCTATTATATCTGGTATTAATAAAGCTATATCCACATCCTATGGGTTATTGTTTCAATACTATTAATATATTTCTTCCAACCATTTTACTTTCAACCATTCTGTATTCTTACATGGTAGATATGTCTCTTATACACAGTATTCTTTTAATACAGTTTCTTAGTCTTTTTCTTTTAATTAAAATGTTGAGTTCATTAACAAGTCAATGTAATAACTAGTATATTTGGGCTTAACTATTGTTTTACTATGTGCTTTTCATTTGTTTTTCTGTTCTATTTTTAATTTTCTTTCTTTTAAAATGTACTTCAGTTTGATTGATTTTTAATTTATATTTCTACATTGTGTTTATATATCCATTGTTATTATATTGGTAATTAACCTAGAAATCATAACATCCATCCTTAATTTATTTTATTTTATTTTAGTAAAAACAAATAAAATAAGATCTACACTCTTAACAAATTTTAAGTGTACAAGCCACTATTCCTGAATATAAGTACAATTTTTTAAAAATTCTTTTTTGTTTTATTTTTATTTTATTTTATTTTTAATTGTTTTTGACAGAGAGAGAGAGAGAGAGAGAGAGAGAGAGAGACAGAGAGAGAGAGAGAGAGAGAGATATGCAGAGACAGAGAGAGAACTGAACTGGGAGAACTCCCCAGTTCAGCACGTGGGTCCACACGGGCCGGGGCTGGGATTCGATCCTGGGTCCCCGGCACTGCAAAGTGAGCGCTTAACCCACTGAGCCATCCCGGCTTCCCCTGTAAGTAGAATTTTGTACAACAGATTTCTAGAGATTACTCATTTTACTTGACTAAAATTTGATGTCCATTGATTAGTAAACCCCATTTATTTCTGCATCTGGTCCTTGGCAACTAGTTCCACTCTGATTCTATGAATTTTACTATTTTAGATACCTCATGTAAGTGGAATTATACAGTACTGGTATTTGTCTTTTTGTGATGGGGTTATTTTACTTATCATATGTGCTTGAGGCTTTTCCATGTTTTTACATATTTCAGAATTGCTTTTTTTTGTTAAGGTAGAATAATATTACATTGTTTATGATACTTTTTCTTTATTCTTCAACTTGACAGGAGACATTCAGGTTGTGTCTACATCTTGGCTATTGTAATTATTGCTGTAATGGATAAGGAAGTGCTAATATCGGTTTGAAATCTTATCTCAAATTTAATTTAAATAATTTTAGTTAAATACCCAGAATTGGGGTTGCCAGATTATATGGTAGTTCTATTTTTAATTTTTGAGCAAACTCCTTAATGTTATCCATAGTGGCTGCAACATTTTGCATTACCACCAACAGTGTGCCAAGGTTTCAGTTTCTCCACATCCTTGCCAACACTAATTTTTTTCCTTCTCTTTATTTTAATAATTATCATGTTGACAGGAGTGAGGTGTTACCTCATTGTTGATTTGATTAGCATTTCTTTGATAATTAAGTGACATTTTCTCCCATACCTTTTGGTTATTTTTATGTCTTTTTTGGAGAAATGTCTATTCAAAACCTTAGCCTTATTTTTTTTAATTGAGTGTTTTTTGTTTGTTTGCT
>PVKE010047619.1:0-11851 GCA_004027555.1 Craseonycteris thonglongyai | reverse complement strand
GGGGGACCTGATTCTGGGAGGTGGGCACATAATGCAATGCATGGGTGATGTGATGTGGACTTGTACTTCTGGAAACTACCTAATTGTTAACAACCAATGTCACCCCATTAAATTTAACAATAAAATATAAGAAGAAAAAAAAAAGAAATTTACAGATAAATGAAAATTGTATTAAAGACCTAGATGAAAGGACTTAAGTGGACCCAGGAAGAGAAAGCAACTGTGTCACTATCATAGATTTCCCTCCTAAGTTACTTTCTGACCAATAGCTATTTTTCTAATCTCTGGGACTCTTTAATATTTTTCTAAGGGGAGATGACTTTTCCTGCTTTATTTACTTTATTATATCTTATTGTTTCAGTTATTTGCTTTGAGATCTTTAAGCTATGGCATGTTATTTATAGTGAGCTAAGGAAGGCACATTGGCTCTTTTGAAACTTTCATTATTGTTAAAACTAATGCAGTGAAGTTGAGGCCCCTTCTGGGGCTTTTCTGTAGTCATGGCTTGCTAACGGTAAATATTCATAAATCTGCTGTCATGAAAATGAAGTAGAATGCCTCAAAATTACTTTGGGGGCATAAAGAAGACCCTGAAGAGTGAAATGGGAGGATGCATTTTATTTTCAGATTTGAAATGAAAAAGTATCCTTTTTGTGAGTTGGATGACATGCTATGCCCTGGAGAAGAATTCCAAAAACTTGAGCAGATCATGTTAAAGGCAACACTTGCACAGTGGGGTGGCAGGTTCTATCCACACCTGAGTGGGTTCCCTCTGAGGAAGCTGGTGGCAACTTCTTAGGAGTGCTCATCAGTAAAAAGGCACTGTCTGTGTTTTGGAATACACCTTAACATTTCTTAATGTTTTAAGAGGATTTTAAAAAATAATAGAAACTGTTTATCTTCTGTCAGCCTTATTTCCATTTTGTTTAAGAGCTTGTGGAAGTGAGGCAGGATAAATAACCTAGGAAATTGACAACCCTCTCCAGGTGTACAGTGAGATGCCTCACTGATTACACCAGTTATGAGTAACTGTATCCAGTGTCTGCAGCTGGAGAAAAACAAGAACCGGTTTCGCCCAGCAAGGCTAATTGTCTTGACTGGGGACCTGACCTTTAGTTAATTTTAATGTCATTATAATGTCTTTGCATTGTGGCTGCTATGACTCACATGATGCATCTGATACCACACGATTTTCCAAAGGAACCAAATAAGGAAGAAAAAGCAAGAAATTGAGGGTTCTGCCCAGAAGGAGGAGAGGAATAAACCACATCAATGGATGTCATCAATTTCCACCCCAGAGGGACAAAAACCTTGGATCATGGCTTCCTCAGAGTGACTCATCCTCTGAGTTCGTCCACTTTCCTCTCAAGTACGTTCTTGTGTTTTCAATACATTGCCTTTGCTTTCCTGCATCTGTCTTGCTCTTGAATTCTGTCTTGCATGGAGACAGTAACTCAGTCATCAATGTTGTGGGTTGGGTCCTCTCTTGGATAGCCCCGTGAGTGCTGACAATGGACGAACAGCTTAAGACCACTCTGTGGTTGCTCCTACCCTTTCAGGGACTGTAGACTTGTCCTCAGGGGCAGCTGAGGGCTCCCATCTTCAGCAGAGAACTGCTGGAGAGGCAGGAGGGTACCTGTGCCTTCAGACCCACCTGGGACCTCAGGCTGAGCAGCAGTGAACTCGGGAGCTGGAGCAGACCATTCACTGACATTCCTCCGTGGTCACAGCCTTTACTTGAAGTGGCCTGCTCTTCCTTTTCAGTCTGTTCAGGATCTCTGTAGAAGTAGAGGTCAGATGTGACCCCCCTCAGATGTCCACAGGAGAGGGTGCTGTGCATGCCCAGAACTTCGTGGGCCAGAATTCACCACATAAGACCCTCTGAGTGAGCTTTGTTGCACAATGTCCACGTAGCGCAGAGCCATCTGCGTTACACAGCTGTGGTAGGTGGGTGAACAGAAGACCCTCTGAGTGAGCTGTGTTGCACGTGAAGGCGATGTCCATGTACCGCAGAGCCGTCTGTGTTACACAGCTGTGGTAGGCGGGTGAACATAACACACCTCTGAGTGAGCAGTGTTGCACAATGTCCACGTAGTGCAGAGCCATCTGCGTTACACAGCTGTGGTAGGTGGGTGAACAGAAGACCCTCTGAGTGAGCTGTGTTGCACGTGAAGGCGATGTCCACATAGTGCAGAGCCGTCTGCGTTACACAGCTGTGGTAGGCAGGTGAACAGAAGACTTCTCTGAGAGGCTGGGGGTCAGCCCCGGGATCAGTAGCCACAGAAGTCTCGTCTTCCAGAGGCTGCCTGGATCTGGCTAGTGAAGGTTCCAGGAGTGAAGCGGCCAGCGATAGGAGTGGCTCCAGTAGCAGCAGCATCGCTCTGCACTGCTCGCTGGTCAGGATTCCTGCCTGATACGACATGGACATCAGCCAGGCGCTCAAGGACAGCAATGGCATGAGCTGCCAGTGGAAGCTTCTCCCAAGTTCTCTTCAGATTTATGATGTAGATGCCATCACTTTTCCTTTTGTAGATGTTCTATTCCATTTGGAAGTCAAAGTTGGTGCCACCCAGTGGATTCCCGTTGCCAGGAATTGGAGGACATCCTCCTCCTTCATTTGTATGACTTCAAGGGCTCTGGACATTGTGAATGTTTCCCTTTAAGTTACATGGAAACTGAGAACAACACCATATGGGCCCCTTTCTGGATAGTGTGGAAAGGTGAGGATTATCTTTAGGTCAATGTACGTTTACCAAATGCCTCCAATGAGAGAGGCATAGATGTAAAAAGCCCCAAGAAAGCCCAACCTCACCTGTAACGAGTTGATAAACTACGCCACTTCTGATGTTGGCCACACTGTTAGGGCATCTTTAACTGTCGTGTTGAATCCTCCTCTCCCATCCTCCTTTTGTTTTCTCTCTGTGGACGAATCTAGGTTTCTGGGATCAAGGGCAGAATGGTTCAGTGGTTTTGGTAAATAGATGAATGTGGTGTATTTAATCAGAGGCTGTTTTCAGAGAGAAATGTCTGTTCTTTGGAATCACTTAAGGGAGAACTATAATCTAGAAAATTAAAAGCATCAGCAGTATTTGTAGTAGAACATCAAGGTCAGGAGAAAAAAAAAAAAAAAAAAAGCCCTGGAGGGCACTCTTGTCACTGGTTTCAAAGGAGCTAATTCTTAGGGTTATTAAGCTGCCTCAATTTACAACGCTATGTACTCTTGAACACCAAATGCTCATTATTAAAAATTAAAGAAGCGTGGTGCTGAGATTTGAATTCTATTTTAGATAATATATTTAGGAACATGCTTTATATTGTTAAGATTGACCTGACTTTACCACTAATGAAGGTTTCCAGTAAGCATGGAATCTCCGTTACAATACCTTGTTTCTAGGAGTATGAGAAAAACAAGGAGGAGCTCCTTCGTTTTTATTTCAATCATGGTGCCCAGAAGTAGGCAGAATTGTTAGGTAGGCAAAGCCTGGCTTTGGATTCGACAGCCTCTGCTTTCCTTGGGCTCTCTGTATCTGAAAGGTGTTAACCAGCTACTCTATCTTAATCTTTTTTTAGGAAGGAAACAGAAGCTTCCTGTTTTAAAAGATGGACAATAGCTTAGTGGGTTTACTGGATGTCAGAGAAAAATGTTCTAAAGGTGGATGTCTAACGTTTATATGGGTGCTGGGAGGTGGATAGTTACACACTAAGTTCACGGTCAGGCTTGCTCAATTACAGGTCTCCCTTGCTCTGTTCTTTCCTTACTTCAAGCCAACCTACACATAAATGCTAGGAAAAACAGGCTGCATTAAAGGTGTTTTTATTTTTGCCACAAAAATTTCTCAAATTAACAGTGACTTTCCATTATATACAGTCACCATTACAGACACATCTGTCTGCCTTTCATAGTCTTTACTGACCCTTGAATTCTCTTTTGTCTGTTAATATCTTTTGGTTCTTCCATTTTTAATCCTAACAAACAGTTCTCATGATCACCTGAACTGTCTTCTTTATCTAAATAACTTATTGTCATGTGTTAGTCTTAGTCATCGTGACTTCTGTGCTTTAGCCCTTGACCTTTCGCCTCCAAACTGCCTTCTGTTCTCTATTCCAACAGGCTGTATATCTTTGTTCAAAAATTTTTGTCTAAAAGCCCACTTCCCTTTTTAGCATTTTTTGTTTACATCTCTAGAGGACCCAATCATTTAAAAATATTTAAAAGGTATTTCTGGGTAGAAAAAAATATTACTTTTGTTTAAATTAAAGCCCTTACTTTATGGTTTAAATTCGTGTGCTTTCTGTTTTCCTATTTTGCTTTCTTAGAATATGATTAAAAATGGGGATGTGGGGATAGCTCAGCGGTTGAATACTTGCCTTGAAATTCCAGGTCCAGGGTTTGATTCCCTGGCCACCATGCTGAACTGTGGTGTGGCTGATGACTACTGGGATGGTTCCGTCGTGAAGGTTCTTACCTCCCATGTGGGAGTCCCGTGGTTAGATTCCTACCCTGTGCAACCCCACATCCACCTGTGTGGAATGAAACCACATCACAATAACAGTGTACAACTATGGATACTGCTGTGGGTCTCTCTCTCTCTCTCTTTCTCTCTCACCATCTCTCAAACATTATAAAAAAATCTTGTCACCCAAGTCTTGCATGTAAGAACTTTTCATAAATTTAAAGGATGTTAGGCTAGCTCATCAGGTTGAGTGCTTGCCTTGCAATCATGAAGTCTGGAGATCAAATCCACATGCTGAACTGCAGCACCACTGGAAACTTCCAGGATGGTGGCAAAGGTTCTTGTGTCACATGTGGGAGTCCCCTGGTTCAGTTCTCCTACCCCTGCATGGCACCACATCGACCTGTGCAGAATGAAACCATGTCTCAACTAATGATGAACAACTATGGAGACTGCTCTGCCCCCCCCACTTCTCTCCCTCTCTTTCACTTTCTCTCAAACAATAAAATAAATCTTAAAAAAATTAAAGCTTATTATAAAGTTGCCTTTTAACCCATTCTTCCATCTAAGTATTCTCAATTTTTTCACCCCTTTCTTAATAGACATGTTTTCCAAACTTTTGATTATTACCTGCAACTTCCTCTTTAAATCAAAATCAGACAGAAATGTCATAGTTTATTGATTCTAAAAGGCACCCTTTTTCTCACATTTTAACTTGTCGAATTTCAACACATAACAAGATTCATCTTACAAATGATGACATTTTACAATTTTTAATGGCAGCATTTTTTTTTTCTTGGTGATAATGAAAATGAAGGTGTATCTTGAATGATTAAAATAAGCAGGGGGAATTAGTCTATTTTAAAGGAGATTAAAGAGAAATGACAACCAAATGCAATGTGTAATTTTTTGATGAGATTTTAGATAGAAAAAATCAAGATCAATGAAAGTTTTATTAATTAAAAAATTGGCTTTATTGAGGTATAAATAACTAAAATTATAATATATTTAAAGTATATAATGTGATGATTTGATATATGTATGCATGTGAAAGGATTCCCATCATTGAGTTTATTAAAATGTTCATCACTTCATATGTTTACTTTTTTTTTTTTTCAGTGAGAACACTTAGGTTTTATTCTCTTAGCAAATTTTAATTATTCAGTACAGTATTTTCAGCCATAGTCTTCATGTTGTGTATTTGATCCTCAGACTTTCTTCATCTCATAACTGAAAGTTTGTAGACTTTTATTAGCATCTTTCTTATTTCCCTTACCCCTTTAAGTCCCTGATAACTGCCATTCTATTTTCTACTCTGTTTCTATTTTTATTTTCTTCTTTTTTAAGATTTCATATGTAGCTGATACCTACCATGCAGTATGTATCTTTCTTTGGCTTATTTTTTTTTAAATTTATTTTTTATTGGTTTTTGACAGACAGAGAAACGGACAGAGAGAGATAGAGAGAAAGGGGAGGGCCCAGAGCAGTTCCCACAGTCGACAGCATTAGTTTTCCACATAGTTTCACTCCACAGGCGGGCGCGGGGCTCCGCAGGGTATCTGGCTTATTTCACTTATCATAATGCTCTCCAGTTTTTTTCATGATGCTACAAATGGCAGGATGCTTCTTTTTAAAGACTGAATGATATTCCATTGTGTATATATGTAATACATATTAATACCACATTTTAAAAATCAGTTAATCTGTCTATGTATATTTCGGTTGTTCCCATATCTTGGCTAATATGAATAATGTTCCAATAAACATAGGAGTGTAGATATTTCCTTGAGATACTGCTTTTGTTGTCTTTGGATATACAGGGAGGCCCAAAACTAGGTATATCAAGAACAAAATGCAGGGCCTAGGAAACTATCTGAAGGACAACTTTGCCTGGTAGAATCTGTTTGCTTGGCAGTTTTTATTCTCTAGCACTTTGAATGTATCATCTCACTCTCTTGTGATCTACAATGTTTCTGTTGGAAAATTCACCTACAATCTTATGAGGCTTTCCTCATATATAACAAGTTGCTTTTCTCTTTCCGCTTATAAGATTTTCTGTCTTTAACTTTTAAGTATTTAATTGTAATATGTCTCAGTGTAAGTCTATTAGGTGTGTGTGTGTGTGTGTGTGTGTGTGTGTGTGTGTGTGTGTGAGAGAGAGAGAGAGAGAGAGAGAGAGAGAGAGAGAGAGTGAGAGAGAGATTATTATTATTACTATTATTTATCTTTTTTGGGGTGGCTTCCTGGATCTCAATATCTGTTTAACCCAGGTTAGGGGAGATTTGAGCCATTATTTCTTTAAGTGAGCTTTCTGAAACTTTCTTACTCTTTTTTACTTCTGGGACCTCAATAATGTGTATATTGGTCTGTTTTATGGTGCCCCATCATTGCCTTACTTACTCTTTTAAATTGTTTTTTTTCTTCTCTGATTAGATGACTTCCATTACTGTGACTTCAAGTATGCTGATGCTTTCTTCTGTTTCATCTAGTCTGCTCTTGAGCCCCTCTGTTGAATTTTTCAGTTCAATAATTATAATCATTTTTATTGTTTTTGACAGAGACAGAGAGAGACAGAGAGAAGGAGGAGGGCCCAGAGCAGTCTCCATAGTTGTATGTCATCATTTTTTAACATGATTTCACTCCACACAGGTGAGCAGGGGCTGTGTGGAGCGGGAACTGGGCTGGGGGCCTCCTGCACAGGAGGTACACCTCCTTGAGCCAGGGGCCAAACTGGGGGGTGAGAACTGAGCTGGGGGCCTCCCGCATGGGAGGCATGCCCCCTTGAGTCAGGGGCTGAACTAGGGGGTGAGAACTGAACTGGGGGCCTTCTACATGGGAAGCACACACCAGTTCAGCATATGGGTCCACATGGGCTGGGGCTGGGACTCGATCCTTGTTCTCTGGAGCTGCAAAGAGAATGTTTAACTTGCTGAGCTGTCCCAGCCTCCCCCAGTAATCATATTCTTTAGCTCTATTATTTTTGTTTGGTACTGTTTAATATTCTCTATCTCTTTGATGAAATTTTCACTTTGTGTTTGTTTTGCTTTCCTGACCTTGGTGAGCGTCTTTATGACCATTATTTTCAACTCTCCCCTGGGTTTGTCACTTATTTTCATTTCATTAAAATCTTCTTTTGGAAATATCTTTTAAAAAACATATTCCCCCATTTCTTCATGGTCTCAGACTCAGTGTTGATTTCTTTCTTTTTTTTTTTTTTTGCGTCTTTTTTTTTTTTTTTTTTTTTTTTTTTTTTTTTTTTTTTTTTTTTTTTTTTTTGCGTCTTTTTTTTTTTTTTTTAATTTATTTTTAAATTTGATGAGGTCACATTGGTTGGTAACAATTAGACAGTTTACAGATGTACAGGTCCACATCACATCATTCATACATCGTATTATGTGCCCATCACTCAGTATCAGTTCCCTTTCCATCACCTTATATGAGTATTAGATAGAACAGCTACCTCTTCCTGTCTTGATAGAATGTAGGTCTCATGTAGGAGATAAACCTCATCTATTAGCCTGCCTCGAGCTCCTGGTTGCTTCTCAAACCTTTGTGATCCTCCAAGCTGCAATCTTTATTCTAAGTGACTCCCAAGAGTTAAAGGTATGCCAAGATCCATCAGTGTCCCAAAGGAGAGTGACTCAGTCAGCATCTAGATATAGGTTGATTAGAAGCTAGAAAAGTATGTATTAAGTTCCTTCTGGGAGCAACTGGGAGATGGGCATTTCGCCTGTTCCCTCTGTGCTTAGCCTGGGTGTGTAGCTATGGAGTGACCTTCCTGCAACCATTTAAAAACTGCTCTTGCTGCTGCTGCTTGTTCTGGTTCTGACCCTTCCTCCCTCCCTCCCTCCCCCTTTCTTTCTTTCTTTCTTTCTTTCTTTCTTCCTTTCTTTCTTTCTTTCTTTCTTTCTTTCTTTCTTTCTTTTTTAAAGATTTATTTTATTGATTTTTGACAGAGAGAAACAGAGACAGAGAGAGACAGAGAGCAGGGGGAGGGCCCAGAGCAGTCTCCATAGTTGACAGCATTAGTTTCCCATATAGTTTCACTCCACAGGTGGGCACAGGGCTGCGCAGGGCAGGAACTGGGCCTGGAGCCTCTCACATAGGTCCTGGCAAGAACTGAACTGGGGGCACACCCCAGTTCAGCATATGGGTCCACATGGGCCAGGGCCAGGATTCGATCCTCGGTCCCCGGGGCTTTAAAGCGAGTGCTTAACCCGCTGAGCCATCCCAGCTTTCCCTCTTTCTTTCTTTCTTTCTTTCTTTCTTTCTTTCTTTCTTTCTTTCTTTCTTTCTTTCTTTCTTTCTTTCTTTTTTTGTTATAGCCACGTGGGATTGTAAATGCAAGCCCCATTGGCTTTCAGAGCTATATATTTTGGGTCCTGTCCCTTGGGTGAGAGCTTTAAACTCCTGGGTGAGGCACTAGTTGTATGAACTTAACCTTTCACTTCTCAGGTAGAAGCTGGACATTGTGGTTTCCTCTGGGTTGTGTGGTGTGCTGGAGGTAGGGTTTAAGGGTGAGAACATGCCTCAGCCTTTCCTGCATGTTTCAATGTGAGTATTGTTTGCCTGATATGTAGGAGTCATTCATCTTGTGTCTGGATTTCTCTCCGAGGGAATTGCTTTTTGTATAGTTATATTGTGTGTCTGTGGGAGGAGGAGAATTCAGGAGCCTCCTATGTAACCGTTTTGGTCCTGAGTCAAAAGTGTTTTATTTTTGACAACTGGAGGAATATGAACGTGAGCTACACGTTAAATAAAACTATAGCACAATGTTAAAGTTATTGTGGTTATACGGGAACTTATCCTTGTTCTTTTGGGATGCCTACTACAGTGCTTAGGAGTGAGGTTGCCTTGCAACTTAGTTTCAGTTTAGAAAAAAATTTCTATTGGTGTGTTTATGATAAAAATACATGTATATATCATATATAGATATAGCAGATGTGGTAAAAAAATTTTAAAATTTATTTTATTGTTTGTGAGAAGGTGAGAGAGAGAGAGACAGAGAGAGAGAGAGAGAGAGAGAGAGAAAGGGGAGAGAGTCCAGAGCAGTTTCCATAGTTGTACACTATTAGTTGTGACATGGTTTAAGTCTACACAGGTGGATTTGGGGCTGCATGAGGTGGGAACTGAACTTGGGGGCTTTTCTCATGGGAGGCGAGAACCATTGCTGTTATCATGGAGATTACCAGTTGTGCTGCAGTTCAACATATGGGTTTGTGTGGGTTGGGGCCAGGAGTCGATCCCCAGATAAGGTCTGGGGATCCATAAGTGGTTGCAAGATAAGCACTTAACCTTCTGAACTATAATAGCATCCCCAAGATGTGGTAAAACATCTGAATGTACCTAAAATGAATTTAGGTAAAGAAGATGAGAGTTTATTGTACTATACTTTCAACTTTTTTGTTTGAAATTTTCAAAATAAAATGAGGAAATAAAGGAAAAAATAATGATGGATATTGGTCATTGAGAACATCTTAAATTTAATGATATTTGGTAATCTTTGTTATAACAGGAGAATGTAAAGTGTGTTGTTGACTTGTTTTTGTTCAATTTAAATACTAGATTCTTGACAAAGATAGTCATATAGGGTCCACTAATTCAGAAATCTAGGATGAGTTATGTGTCAAGCACTTAAATACTACATGCGCTATAGTAAAATTGGAATAATAATGATGCTAACTTCAAAGGTTTTATGTGAAAATTGAATTTAAAAAAGCATAGTGTTTTGGAAAAAATTTGGAACCTAGTAAGCACTCTTTAGAGATTAGTTATCCACATCATCATCATCACTATTATTATAATTATAGTCATCATCTTAAGACTTTGTTTGAAAGGACATAAACCAGCCTTATAAACTTATACAAAAAAGAATAAATGAGAACTCAGGAAACTCAAAGCCAGGAACTACAGTTGGGTCTTATGAGGGAGAAAATCCAAAACTGGAAAACTGGAAAACTGGAAAACTGGTAGGATTCAAGGAAACCACTGTGTGTGTTTCACTCTTTCTCTCTCTCTGAATCCACAAGGTCTTCCTTTTATGCATTTGCTTTATTGCTTTCTCAATATAGAATAATATTTTTGGTGCCATATGTATAGGGTAGAGTATAGATCTGAGTCTTTGTGTTCTCAGTTCATAAGACCAATTAAAATTGTCTAGTGTTTTTAGACAGTCACTTATAGACCCATTTGTCAAATTTTTGAAAGAAAATATGATTGACCCTGCTTGGGTCAGGTGTCTATTCCTAGTGCAATCAATCGGTTGCCAAAATGGAACTGTTACATGTAAGCAAGGTCCTTATGTGTCATTTTCCCACACACCAACTAATTTTCTGACATCAACTGGTCATCCAACAACTCAATTCAATTCTGACACTAACTTCAAGAGTTAGTTCAATCCACACAGGTTAAAGGCTAGTTTCACAAGACTGCCCCAACTTTAGACACCATCTGATAATAAGGTTTCCAGGCTACCTACACTTCTGCCAGGCTAACTACCACTCCACAGGTTCCTAATACCCCCTCCTACCTCAGTTTTGATAATATACTAAGACAACTCACAGAACTCAGGAAAGTTCTATTCTTCTTATTATAGTTTATTATAGAAAATACAAAGGAATAACCAGATGAAGAGATACATGGGGTAAGGTCTGGAAAGTTTACAAGCTTACAATCTCTGTCTCAGTGGAGTTGGGCTCTGTTACTCTCCTGGTACATGAATGTGTCCACCAACTTTGAATCTCCCCAAACTCTATTGTTTAGGGTTTTTTCTTTTTTTAAGTCCAGATTGCCTTATTGTATAATTGATTAAATTAATGGCTATTTGGATTTAATTCAATCTGTTCTCTTTTCCAGAAGCCAGGAGGTAGAGCTGAATACTCCAACCCTCTAAGTACCTAGTTGGCTTTCATCATCACCAGCTTTTGTATTGAATTTATCTAGGGGCTTCTCCACCAACTGTCGTGTTATTAAACACCCATTACTTAAGATATTCTAATGGTTTTATGAGCTCTCTACTAGTTACCATGGACAAAGACCAAATATTTGTTATTTATCATACCACAAGGCCCATAGTGTGATTAGACTCTATAACTTCTCCAAGAGTATACTGTGATATGGCCCAAAGAAACATTCCCAATAGTGTTTCCAACATGACTCCAGGAAAGAAGCAGAGGACAATGAAGAAATGTACTCTCTGGAAGGATAACTCCTATCTTCAAGCACATTTCCTACATCTGTTCTGTGCATTGCTGATAGAGTATTCCCCTCAATTTACTCTATAAGATGCTTTCCCTTACCTTATTATCACTTGTCTTAATCAACTCAGACTGCCATAAAAAATACAATAGCTTGAGTGGCTTAAACAACAAATATGTATTTCTTACAGTTTTGGAAGA
>PVKE010047618.1:0-11861 GCA_004027555.1 Craseonycteris thonglongyai | reverse complement strand
ACACACACACACACACACACACACACACACACACACACACACACACACACCCCTATATCCTAGGTATATGCTGAAGAGAATTAAAAACATACTTGTACATCTACCAAACACTTGTACACAAACATTCATAGTAGCAGTATTGTAATAACCAAAAGTGGAAACAACATCAATGTCTAGCAATTAATGAATGAACAAACAAAATGTGGTATATCCACATAATGGAATATTATTTGGCCATAAAAATAAGTAAAATTCTGATAACATTCTAAAACATAGGTGAACACTGCTTGAAATCATTAGGCTGAGTGAAAGAAGCCAGACACAAACAGCCACATATTGTATGATTCAACTTTCACAAAATGTCCAGGATAGGCAAATTCATAGACAGAAAGTAGGTTAGTAGTTGCCAGGGGCTAGGGAGGAAAGGAATGGGAAGTCACTGTTGATAGGAATGGAGTTTCTATCAGAAGGGATAAAATGTTCTGGAATTAGATAGTGGTGATCAATGCACAACCCTATTAAGATACTAAATACCACTAAATTATACACTTTAAAGAAATCAACTTCATGGTATGTGAATTGTATTTCAGTAAAGTTGCTATTAAAAAAATTAATCAAGACAAAGTGAAATATTTGAGGATATCAATAAAAATAGAAGAAATAGAAAAGTAGTCCAAACAAGCAAATGCCATTTTATGCATAGAAAGATTTATTATGACCAAGGAATTATTTATCCTTAAGTTAATATATAAATTCAGTGTAATTTGAATAAAAAATTGTGTTAAGAATAATTCTCTTCAAGATGACTCTAAAATTTATCTACAAAAGTAAATATACAAAAAAATCAATAAAATTTTAAAACAGGGAAAATATTACGGAGTGATTTGTGTTTGTAGAACAAAAGCTATTATGAAGTTAATAATTGGAGACTGTAAAACTAAATCCAAGAAGACTATAAATTTAGTTTGTGATAAATAAATAATGGTCAATTTTTTTGGAAAAATAAAATAAAATAAAATCACACTTCCTAACATATACAAAACTAAATTCCATGTATATTAAATAGTCAATAAAAAAAAACCAAAAAAACTTCTGAGAATATATTTATAATCTTGGGATAATTAAGACCCTAATAAGCTAAATAAAAAAAATAATTACCAAAATGGAAAAGATAGATAGATCTGAATATACATAAATTAAAATTTTCTGTATAATAAAAAGCATTAAATACAAAGAAGACAGGGATAAAATATTTGCAGTATAAATAATAGGCAGTATAATTTGGTAATACTTAAGAGGGCTCCTCTGAATGACGAAGTAAAATATGAACAATCCAATAGAATAATGGGCAAGGTATGTGAATAGGTAATTAACAGAAGAAAAAATATATGTAGCTCGTGATATGAAAGGATGTTTAGCCTCTCTAACAGTTGTGGAAAGTAAACTAAAATAATAAGATAATTTGACCACCAGATTGACCAAAAAAACAGTCAAAGTTTTATAGTACCCAGGGTTGCAGGACAGTACGGAGGATTGAGTATTTTCACACGCGTTGGTGGGAGTTTAAGTGGCATAGCCTAATGCCACTCAAGGAGGGCAGCTTGGCATTATCTACCAATATCTTAGAATGTAACCTCTAAAAATCCCTGTCAGCCTTAACATCTCACTCCAGAGACAGAGAATGAGTAGGACCAATAGAGAGCTTCCCTTGTGCAGATAAACTGGGATTCTCATCAGTATTGATGGAAGAAAAAAAAAACTACTTCCCCAGTATTTATCTAAAGTTTGAAAATTTCTGACCCAGTAAACTTTATTACTGGTAATTCATCATGAGGAAATTATCCTACGAGAAAGATATTCACAGCATCATCATCCTTAATAGCTAAAATTTTGAATTTATTTAAAAGTCCAAAATAAAAATATATTCAATAATTCATGGCAATTCTACTCAATAGACCAGTGTTATCCAACATTTTGGTTTTCCTGGGCCATATTGGAAGAAGTGTCTTGGGCCACACATAAAATACACTAACACAAGTCTCATAATGCTTTAAGAAAACTTACGGATTTGTGTTGTGCCTCATTCAAAGTCCTGGGCCACATGCAGCCCTTGGGGTTAGACAAGCTTGCAATAGATTACTATGACACCATTTGAAAAATAATCTTTATGAAGATAATATACTATTAACATAGAAAGTGCTTCTGAGATTATATTTTGCAAAAAAGTCAGCATACCAGATAATATGAATTACCACAAATGTGTTAAACAAATAAATGTCTACAGCTTGGAAAGCCTCTTTCCATATAACAGCTCCAACGTCCGCTTCCCACATCTGCCTGTTTCCCCCTTCCCTGTCCTCTTCTCTGCAGGGTTTCTCTTGTGTCTGTCTCTCTCTGAGTTTGTCGACACTGCGGCCTGCCTGTCTACTGTCTCCTGGCTTCTACGAGTTCTTTCAGCATCTGAAGCTGTGGTCCTCTCTCCCTGATTCTTCACTCCACACAGGCACCACCTTGCTTCCTTCATTCCCCGAGGCTTCAGGAGCACAGGTGGTTGTCCAAACTAGACACTTAGTGAAGAGTTAGAGATAACAGGGGAATTTGAAAATAGTACTGAAAAGAGCATCAAAATGAATGTATATTTCTGTTGCTACAACTAAATCTCTTCCCTCAATGGTATTCTGGTGCCAACTGTTAAAATAGAAATGTGTTTTTCTCTTCTTCTGGAAAATTAATATGCATTGTAACTGAGGAAATACATGGTGGCTTGAATCACACATGCCTGCTATGGTTGTTGGGGCTAGTCCAAGGGCTCTGTATTCTGAGGCTGGGCCTGGGTCCATCCAGAAGGAATAGCTCTGCTCTGCATGGTGGTCCAGGGAGGGCCTCGAGTCCGCCATCTTAGTCAGGTTAATGTTAATGTTCTGTGATTAAACAGGGTTATATGTTGAGCCCATTTCCACAGGCAACTCAGGAAATTAAATTTTCCAGCCTCCGAATAGAGAGAGCCTGTGCGGTCCCAGGAGCACACTAAGTGAAATAAAACAAGATTTGTGCTTTCCTGCAACTGGCGCTGCTCGCCTGTCCATGTGCTGGAAGAAAGATTGATGACTCATGTGGCTCCGTGCCCTGGTCAGCCACGTCCACAGGCTGCAGTGGGTAGTCAAGGAAGTGCCGAAAATGACCCTGAACTGCTCACTGCAATGTACTGCTGGAGAGGAAAGCGGCCTGTATCTTCAGGATACAGTATTTAAGGGGGGCTGCAATCTTATTAAGCTCCTGTTAATAAGCACAACTTCCTTATTTATCAGGTTAATTCGGTCTGGGATTAGAGAGGGAGCCTAGTCTTTAGCTTTCAGGAAATAAACTTTTATTTTTTTCTGTCTTACCTCACAGCTTGTGAACCCAAGATTAACCATTTTACTGTCACAGTATTGACCTTAACTGTGAGGTCCCAAGTTCATATCTGAGTGTTCCATTCTGTCTCAATTCTCAATTTTTAAAATTGTTGACAGCTTATCACTAAGAAAACTATAAATATCAATATGAAACTTCCTTTCCAAATAGTGGCTCAGGCTCTTTTGAGAAGGAAAATTCTGGCCTTATTTTTTGTTGTGGTAGAAGCAAATCTCCTCTAATTTTAGATAATTTAATTGCTCACATCCATCAAAGTTTCCATCAAAATTTCCAGGTTGAACCTTACCCTTTCAGGTAGAAAGACAGGCAGAAAGTCTCTTCTTCCTTGAGAATCCCTTATTTCATTTCATAGATTGGTTTGGTACCCAGTGCAGTTCAGAGGGAGACCCTTTTTACTCTAGGTGCCAGCCCCCCATGAGCAAAGTCCCTGTAGAGCTGAAGCTTTCATTAAACACTTAAGAAAGCAGCCAGATGTGGGGACTTCACAGGCAGGCCCCCACCCTATCCTCTTACAGTTCACGATTTCACATTTTGTATCTGGGGGTAGTGAAACAGATGACTGAAGAGAGAAGATAGTTCCTGTGGCTTCATAGGGTAAGTTAAAGTCTGTGAGCTTACTGAAGACCACAAGTGGGTGGGATAGAGCTTTGGTCAAGGAAGAGAGCTCTGAATCCTGGTTGGGGCCTGGGACTGGGTCAGTGTCCTGCTGGGTAAAGCCTTTATGTGGAGCAGGTGGATGATAAAGCCTCCCTGGCCAGCTGGAGTTTCCTTTCAGCTAAGCTTGACTAAAAATGTTCATAAACATTATCCAGTGCTTTTTATATATTTAATTAAAAAGAGAACATCCAAATTGCTCTCTGCTTCTTGACCACGTCTGCCTAGGTTGCTGAAAGATAAATAGGTCCAGCAAGGCACTTGGATCCGTGGAGGAAGTCTTTTCCGTTCCATGCTTGGGGGCTTAGCTGTCTTGAAATGCCTGTGGGTCACTCGTCACAGACTTATCCCCAGGCCTCTGTGGGACTGCAGAGACCACCTGCCCATTTATTTCAGAGAGACAGCATCACTATTTGAGAGAGGCCCCCATTATAAAAAAGCACAGCTAATCAAAATATTTATTCAGCACCTAATATGTCCTAGATACTGGGGAAAAAACAAAACACACACACATATAGATAGATAGATAGATAGATAGATAGATAGATAGATAGATAGATAATAAAATTATACTGCCTATCATATATTAAGCATTAAAAATTCCCTGGGAGGCCCATTATTATTATTATACCTTTTGCCTGTGAGGGAACTGAGGCAGAGTAAGGCCCTGAGCTTGAGGAAGACAATGAAGGTCCTTTCCTATCATTTTAGGACTTCTGCTAATATTCTGAAACCCTGAGGATGTAATGACTTATTTTCCAGATTATGGTGATAGGGAAAATGTGGATTCATTGGTTGCATATTCTGTTTTCTATTTTTTTCAGCCCATATATTTACATTTGTTTTTGTAACACAATCTCTAGGTATAGGAGGCATTTACATGCCACTGTTTCAAACAGTACTCAAAATGTACTTTTATTTACTTCACTATCTGTTTGTTCATCTCAGCACAGAGTATTTTATCTGGATCAGGTTCATCTGACAACTCCAGAATGATTTTTCCACCCCTACATGCTCCAAATCCCTTATGCTAGGGGTTTTATTTTTCTGTTACCTGTTTGTTGGCTCATTTTTCTCAGAACTTTGTTTCTCAGAGCAAGAGTGACTCATGTCATGCTAAGTCAGCAGGGTGGTCAGGAGAGAGGGAAGTGGAGTCAAACCTGGAGTCTAGCCCTGTTAAGGATGATGTCTGAGAGAAATGGTGTCAGACAAAAGATTTGTTAGTATCTAAGGAATAAAAGCCAAAGGGATCAGACAATTAGAATAAGTCATGATGAGAGCTGCCATGGAAGTAAGCCGGACACAGTGAAGCTCTAACACTCATTCTCTCTCACAGCACCTGTCCTGCTTTTTCATCATATTTACTACACTATGCAATGAGTGCACATGCTTAATAGCCTTTTTAATGTATGTTCTTTCCACTAGACGTGAGTTCCATGAAGACAGGGGTCTTGTTTACTTTATTCACCATTGTATATCCAAGGCCTAGCACTGTGCCTGGCACATGGTAAATACCCAGTAAGTATTCATTGAATAAATGAATAATATAATGGCAACCATTCTATCCTGAGAAAGACTAGGGAATTCTCTCATATGAAATGTGCTGAATGTTGAAGGGTGGATAGTGACAATCAGGTAATCATTAATATGGGAGAGAGAAAATCAGGGAGGGCTTTATGGGGGAAGGAAGTCACAGGTGGCTTCTGGTTTTATGTAATAAGTTTATATTTGCTAGAGAAAGCCTTTTAAGGTATTAAAATGAAGTAAAAAATTTGTTAAATTTTGTTAAATACTAAGTGAAAAAACCATAATATATTATGGTGCCATAAATAAAGACTAACAACAACTTGGAAGAAAATGATTACACCATGCCTAATAGGCAAATGATTTATATCATATAAAATGATTCTTACAAAAATATCTCTTACAAGTTATTGAGTAAAAGACAGTGTACTAGAAAACATGAGTGAGAGAGATAACATCAGTAATCACTAAAAACAAGAAAAAGCTCCTCCACTAATAATCAGGGAAGTGCAAATTAAACAATAACAAGATACCATTTTCATATATTACAGTAGATACCATTTTCTTTTTCTTTTTTTTTTTTGGATTACAAAAATATTAAGAGTGTTATTATCCAGAATTGCCGATGGCCTAAGGAAACAGGTACTGTCATACACTACTTGGAGAAGCCTAAATTGGTGCAATCACTTTGGAGGGCAATTTGGCAGTACCCTTTACAGAATTAAACGTGCCACCCAGGAATTCTACATCTCAGTATCTAATAGCAGAAAAACACTTGTCATGTGCCTGAGAAGGCACACACAGTGTATACACAACGGTGGTTATTAACAGTATTTGGATGAGTAAACAATGTACATATTCATTGGCGGGAAAATGAAGTAGAGTGAATTGGATTTATAGGTACTTGGCATGGTTAGATATTCAAAATACATTGTTGAGTATGGGGAGAAGTAACAAATAGAAATATTGTGGCATTATACTTAAAAACCTGTACAAAATAATATTATATACTATACATTATGCATATATACAAACATATACATACATACATACATAGAAACAAGCACAAAGAAGTACAGAAAGAATATACTAAATTGCTAACTGTGACAATGTCTGTAAAGGAGGACAGAGGACCAAGATTGAGGGTGGTGGTCAAGGGAGACTTTTGATTTCTCTATAATGTTTAAGAAATAACGCTTTTTTAAAAAAGAAAACTTTTATGCTTAATGGATGATATTAAATAATTTTAAAAATATGTACTTCTCTGCTATAAGCATTCCATTGGCCTATACCCATGTGGAGGTGAAATATCCTTATATGAAATAGGGGTTCTGAGCAAAGTCCTCATTTTTTTTAAATTATTTTTTTATTTTTATTTTTGAACTGAACTGGGGGCCTCACTGCATTCGGGAAGCACACCCCAATTCAGCATGTGGGTCTGCCTGGGCCGGAGCCGGGATTCAATCCTCAGTCCTTGGGGCTTCAAAGTGAGCGCTTAACCCACTGAGCCATCCTGGCTTTCCCATCATTTTTTTTTTAGAGGATTGCAACCTTACTTTCTTTGGTTGAACATCAAAATACATGTTAGGTTCTTGTGAGGTAATAGAACATTGAGTTCTTTGTTAGCCAATTCTTACTGAAAGTTTGATTTGGAGAAACAGTACTCACAGAACATTGGGTAGAAAGCATGCAAGCCATCTATTTTTCAGATAGTTTATATTTTATCCTTAGTTCTAGTTTGTCCATCAGAACACTTAATTCCTGGATCACATCATTTTCACCTATGCAAAATTGCTTTAGTTTGTGCCACTGGTCTTTATTGAGGCCATGGAATTCATAATTGTATTTACTACTGGGATGTTATTGAGAGTATTACCTGATACGCCTCATGTTATTTCCTTCTTAAAGCCTTGGGAGGACTTTTCTTGTGTCTCAGCATCAAAAATCAATTATGTTTTCTTCAAACAATTGTTTTTATTTGTCTCTTACGCAGATTGTATATATTTTACCTCCTTGTGTTTTTTACTTTGTTTTATCAGCTAGGAAGTACAGGTCCATACTGAAGCCTTCCTTTAGCACCCAAACAAGTCTCATTTGCAAGCGTTTTGTGAAAAATTTTTTTACCTTATATTCCCTGTTATTTTGCTTGTCTTGATTTTCCTTTTATTCCAGTTTTCTCACTTGTAATCCTCTTTACATTTTTTGTTTTAAAAAAATAAACAGAAGCATAAAATGAATAAAATCTCTTTTCTATTAGAAACATAAAAATAACCTAGAAAATTGACATGTTGCTATTATACGAAAGAACAATATGAGTAGAAACTGGTATGATAAAATTTTAGTTTTGTTTTCACCCACATATACTGGGTACAGATGTTGGTTTCTACTGCAAATACCCAAATTTTATAGAAGTTTCTCTTCCTTAAAAACCAGTTTTAAGGAAGGAAAAATAAAAAAAAGATGCCAATCACGGGAGAAGAAAGATGGTCAGTTTCAAGGAAGGAAAAAAAAAAAAAAAAAGATGCCAATCACGGGAGAAGAAAGATGGTAAGTATAGTGGGCTGAGTGGTGGCCTCCAAAGATAGGTCCAAGTCTTAATGGACCCTATTTGAAAAAAGGGGGAAGCTGGGATGGCTCAGTGGGTTAAGCATTTACTTTGCAGGCCCAGTCTGAGGATTGAATCCTGGCCCTGGCCTGTGTGAACCCATATGCTGAACTGGGGTGTGCCCCCAGTTCAGTTCTTGCTGGGGCCCATGCAGGAGGCCCCCATCCCAGTTCCTGCCCTGCATAGCCCCACACCCATCTGTAGAATGAAACTATATCAAAAACTGATGATGACATGCAAGTATAGGGACTGCTCTGGTCCCTCACCCTTCTCCGTCTCTCTCTGTTTCTCTTTTTGTAACAAAATAAAACAAAACAAAAAACAAACAATAAAAATAAATCTTAAAAAGAAAAAAGGTCTTTGTTGGTGTAATTAAGCTGAGAGATGAGATCGTTAAGAAGTGAGAATATGGATTATCCAGGTGTGCCTTAAATCTAACGACAAGTGTCTTAATAAGAGGCAGAAGAGAAGACACAGTCACAAGATGGAGGCAGAGACTGGAGTGCAGCCATAAACAAGCCAAGCAACACTCAGAGCCACCAAAAGATGGAAGGAGTAAGGAAAGATTCTCCCCTAAACCTTCAGAAGGAGTGTGGCCCTACTGACAACTTCATTTCTGATTTCCAGTATCCAGAACTGTGAGAGAATAAGTTTCTCTTGTTTTAAGGCACCAAGTTTGTGAAAATTTTTTATTTTCAAAGATTTATTTTTATTGTTTTTGACAGAGAGACAGAGAGAAGGGGGAGGGCCCAGGGCAGTCTCCATAGTTGTACATCATCAGTTTTCCACATAGTTTTATTCCACAGGTGAAGCATGGGGCTGCTCAGGGCAGGATTTGGCTGGGGGCCTCCCACATAGGAGGCTCGCCCTGGTGAGAACCAAACTGGGAGCACACCCCAGTTCAGCATATGGATCTGTACGGGCCGGGTCAGGATTTGATCCTTGGACCTTAGGCTGCAACATGAGCGCTCAACCCACGGAGCCATCCTGGCATACCCAGTTTGTGGAAATTTGTTACAGCAACTCTAGGAAATTAATATAGTTGAGTAATCTAGAAAATGTGTCATTTCTATATACTTCAGGGATAAATTTACTTTTCAGATTTAAATAAAGACATAACCCTAACATTGGCTATTTCCCTTTTCCATAAGAGTCCTAAAGACTTTTATTCATCTGTATGAAAACGTGAATTGAGACTTTTAGAGAGTTTCTCTGGAAACCAAAGATAATATTGGGTTTTACTTCTCAGATGTTATATACCCTATCAAAAATTGTCACGGAAACCTTGCTCTTTGGAAGATAAATAGGCTGATGGATAAGAATACATGGCTTGTTCAAGTTACTTAAATCATCATGGATGTAAATAGAGGGTAGAAACATAACACCATCATACTATACAGATTTTGATATCACATATTTTAATAGCACTTCACAGTTCGCAACATTCTAACATGTTAATTATTTCACTTGTTTTTCTTCACAAGAACTCTGTAGGTTAGTCACATTATTTATCCATTTTGAGATGAAAATAGTTATCTCAGGTAAGTTAAATGACTTGCCAAGGTTCCACAGCTAATAAGTTGTTGAGTTAGGACTCTTAAACCAGGTGAGTTTCTATTACAAAAAAAAAAAAAAAGAATTTTATTGTGATCGACTGATACTGATTTAAAAATATTTTATTCTATACTTGCTTATGAGCAACACTTCTGGTAAAGGAGATGAAATATATGGTGGTGGAAGGAAATCTGACTGTGGGTGGTAACACATAATAATGTATTATATCATTTTTTAAATCAATGTCACCCCCAATACATTCAATTTAAAAGAGCTAATGCTATGTGCTTTGTTTTGGGGAATATAGTGGCCTAGATTTTATTTGTATCAGTTTTCCCTCTAAAAACTTACTAAAAATAATGGAGGAAAAATAACTTCTAAAAGTCATCAAAGAGATAACAAAGTAGCAAACAGTTAATACCTAAGGGGAGAAAGAAAGGTATGAGAGATGGCCTGATTTTGAAGGCATTTCCAAATTTGGAAAACTTGAGTTTCGTTTTTGATGAACTCTCAGATCTACTCAATGGGAGACTGTAATTGGAGTTCTTTGCAAATTAAGCTATATTACAAAGGGCTACACCTTTGCTGTAAAGGAGGGGCAGTAATAATTTATCTCAAGTATATTTACTGCTTGAGTTCATGACCCTTGGATTATCTAAAGAATCTCTTGTCATGAACTTAATTTAAAATTCTTCTCAGTGAAGACTCCTCTCTAGAGGAAGGCATTTTCACTTTTGGCCATAACATTTCTACAAATTCAAGGTCAGTAAGCAGCACAAAGCCAAAGGTAAACATGCACTAAAGGAAATAGAGTATACAGAAACAATGACACGAAGACTTTAGGTATTGGCATTATCTGCCACAGTCTATAAAACAAATTATGCATATTATGGTTTTAAAAATAGGAGAAATGCTTTATAGAATGTTTACAGTAAATAGAAAATTAAAAATATTTTAAGAGAACCAATAGAACCTATACAAATAAAAAATTAATAACTAAGGTTGAAAAGTCAGTAGAAATATTAACAGTAGATTAAACAGGTAAAAATACAGTTAGTGAATTATAAGATAGGACAGAAAAAAATTTCTAGAGGAAAATAAGCTCTGGAATACAGATGAAGAGTTAAAAGACAAGAAGGATAGATGCAAATAATGCTGTATGAAGACAAAGGTAAAGATTGGAGTATTCATCCACAGACCAAGGAATGGCAAGGATTGCCCACAGCCACCAGAAGTGAGAATAAAGTCATAGAACAGATTTTTCCTCAACGCCTCCAGAAGGAATCAACCCTGACAACATTTAAATTTCAGACTTCTGGCCTCCACAACTCTGAGAGAATAAACTGTAGTTAAAAGAAAAAAAAGAAAAGAAAGAAAGAAAGAAAAAAAGAGAAAGAAAGAAAGGAAGGAAGGAAGAAAGGAAGGAAGGAAGGAAGGAAGGAAGAAACAAAGAAAAGAGGATAGCATGGGAAGGCACAAGTCAATCAAAATTGCAGTAGGAGAAGAAAGAAAAATTTGGAGAAATAAAGACAAAAAGAAGATTTTAAAAGAAGCCAGAGAGAAAAAAGGACACATTGTTTTTAAAGGAGTAATAGCTTGTCATTTGACTTGGCAATGTACAGAAAGCTGCAAAGCAGTGGAATATCTTCAATGCACTGAGAAAATAATTGCTAACATAGAATTTGATATCTGTTAAGAAAGGGGTAAATAAACACAAACTGAGAGAGTGTTCTCAGAGCAGACCCTCACAAAATAAATTATAATACATGTATTTCAGGCAAACACAAAATGATCCTAGAGGGAAGGTCTACACTGTAAGAAAAAATAAAGACTAGTACAAGTAGTACGTAGGTAAATTGACTGTGTAAAACAACGATGTCTTGTGGTATTAAAAAATAGATGTAATTAAATTACATGACAAAAGTTACATGTAAATTGAAAGAGGTATAAATGGTGTTAAAAGTATTCTGTGGGGATATATGAAAAAATGCTCAACTTCACTAGCAATTAGGGAGATGCAAATAAAAACCACAATGAGATACATCTTAAACCTGTTAGAATGGCTATAATCAACAAGACAAGGGATAACAAGTGCTGGAGAGGCTGTGGA
>PVKE010047617.1:0-11861 GCA_004027555.1 Craseonycteris thonglongyai | reverse complement strand
CTTACCCTGGAGAATCTGCAACAATTGTGCAACATGGCAAGAGCGATGCAACAATTTGCACAAGACATTGACGACAATATGGTCGAGCTGTCGAGTTCAGCCATCGCGTGGACGGGGTTCTGTCCTTGTACAGGGGAATTTTGAAGGAAAAGAGAAAACAAAGACAACAACGACCCATCACCATGTTTCTCTCCAAGGTCAAGCCCCCGGCTCTCCCGTCAGCGCCTCCAGCAGAAGAGGCTCCGAGGGAGCCTAACGCTTCTACGCGTCACGTGAGAGCCTCTCCTCCGCCCCCCACACAAGCCTCTTCGCCTCTCTCAGAAAGCCATGCTGATTCATGTTTATGACTGTATAAGGTTTTGTCATTAACCTCATTCATTAGCACTGACACGTTTAAGTAAATACGTATACTGTTGTCATTTTTGTCTTAAATGAGTAAAGTATGAATACTGTTTACATATTTAAAACACTCTTGTACCCGCATACACGAACATTCCTAGGGGCAAATCCTACTTCGCGGTTTTTCAGCTTTCGCGGAAGGTTCTGGTCCCCATTAACCGCGAAAAACGAGGGATCACTGTATCTCATACTGCATTTTCATCTAACTGTACACTTGTTCCAAGCTATCCCATCTTCAGTTTTGGGTTTAACTATCATCTATATGCTATGTCTCACCTTTTATATCTCTAGTCATCTGAGTGATAGATCTTTACAGTCAACTCTCTACTCAACATCTTCCTTAGGAGGGTTCAAAGCCCCTGCAAAGGTACAAAACTTAATGTACTACTCTCTGCCTTGTTCTCTATCTTAGTTAATGATGTCATCATTTATTCCCTGTTGCAAGTCTGCAGCCCAGTAGTCATCATTTGTATTCCTCATAATCAATCCACCACTAAAAGTATGTTTATCTTATTGTCTAAGTATATCTTGTCCACTTTTTTCCCAGCTCTTCTGCCTCCATCCTCGTACAAGCTATCGCAGACTCTGGCAACACTCTAACAAGTACGATCTTTTCAAAATACAAATCTGATTTTGTTATATGACTGTTGAAGATGCTTTAGTAGTTTTTCACTGGTGTTAGCATTAAGACTCACTTGGCTTTAAAGCCTCGAAAGGTAAATTGACTGCCACTTTTTAACTCTGTGGCTTTGGACAAGGTATGAAACATTTCTGGATTTCTGTTTTCTTGTCTATAACATGGACAAAGTATGAAACTCTTCTGGACTTTTGTTTTCTTGTCTATAACCTGGGTCTAATAATATGTATCTCCTAGGGATGGTGTGAGTATTAAGTGTATCTATGCAGACAGGCGATCTCACATCCCCTGTTTCATTCACTCTACAGTTCTCTTAGTTGACTAGTTTACATTTTCTCTTCCTTCCTCAAATCTATATTTCCCTGAGAAAAAAAGAAGTGATCAGAAAAAAAAAGATATGTGATGCTGGGATGGCTCAGTGGGTTGAGTGCTCATCTTGTAGCCCTGGGGTCTGAGGATCAAATCCCTGCTCTGGCCTGTGTGGACCCAAATGCTGAACTGGGGTGTGCCTCCAGTTCTTACCAGGGGCAAGACTCTGGCCTGATTTCTGTCCTGTGCAGCCCCACCCCAATCTGTGGAATTAAACTATGTAGAAAACTAATGACATGCAACTATCTCTCTCTCTCTCTCTCTCTCTCTCTCTCTCTGTCAAAAACAATAAAAGTAAATCTTAAAAAAAGAAAAAAATATATGTTTTTACTTTCTTCCATCATTACATCAACCTTATTATCAATATGATTGCCAATATAGGTTAGTTCTATGGATGTAGCAAATGTAAAATATTAAAGATATGGCACTATCTAGGATTAACTCAAGTGAAATACTGAGAACTTTCAAACAAGAAAAAATTTTGTAACTTACTCAAGCCACACAATTAACAAATGGAAAGTAGAGGTTAAAAGAAAATCTCTGCCTGGCTCTGTGTGTTTTTTATCATACACTGGTGCCTCTTTTGGGAGGGTAAACCAGCTTTATTCTTTTTCATATTCACTCCATAATCAACCTGTCAAACTTGGAAAGTATTATATCTCAATTCCAAACTCTATGAAGTAAATAGTGTGGATAATGCAGTGTTATAAGTATGAGGGGGAGACCTCCCCCAAAACTGGAATTACCGTATCTTTCTTTGATGTGAGAGGGATTGTGTACTCAGAATTTGTTCCTCTGGATCAAATGGTCAACCAAAGTTTTTATCTGGAAGTTTTGAGAAAGTCGCATCATGATTTGTGGAAGAAATGTCCTGAGTTGTGGTAAGCTACTACTGGTTTCTTCCACCATGCCCACGCACCTGGTCACACCACACTGTGTGTTCAGCAGTTTTAAACAAAAAACAGCATAACCCACCTCCCCCATCCTGTGCCCCACCCTCCTTATTCACCTGATCTTGCCCAGAGAAACTTTTTTTTTTTTTCATTTTCCTGGATAAAAAAAAGTCCTATGTGGAAGAAGTGGAAAAAATGACAGAAGCACTAGAAGGCATCAAAATTAATGAGTTCAAAACAGTTTTGAGCAGTAAAAAAAGGCTCTATACGTGTATTGCATCAAATGAAGAGTACTTCAAAGGTAGCTGAAGTTTAAACATGTAAGAATAAATTCACAATTATTAATAAATAAATTCCTGTTTTGTTTGTGTTCCCCTCATAGTCTATAATTTACTCTCTGTCTCTCAGGTGAAAGTTTTCTGGATTTAAATGAGCATGATCATTGAAGTATATAAAGCTTTTAAAAAATATAAAAATAATAAACCCTAAAACAAGTTTCAATATCAAAGAGGCTCTGTAGAGTCCAATGGTCAGATCAAAGCATATTTTACAGAAGATTAGACAAGTATGGGCATGTCCTGTTCCCTTGTTATTTCTCTGCTACAAATTAGTGAAGCAACCTCTCATCAGAAGTTCTCTAATCTACCCCCATCTTCGTTTCCATGATGGCTTTGATGTGGTAGATTCTTGTGGACGTTCCTTATTGCCACTCAGATCAGCTCTTTACAAAATGGTCAACCAGGAAGATTTGTCTGGGAGGCTTCTCAGCTTTGCTCAGAGCTTGCCTGCTAAGTGCCCTCACAATCCAGGCAGCCTCATTGCCCTCCTGAGCTCCCTTCTGTCCCTCTTTTCGTCAATCTTGTTTCCTCTCTCCTAGCTAACAACTTGGAGAGCAGTTTCTCAGACCTTAAGGACTTAAAGGATGGAACGCACAATGGGGAAGGTTGGGGAAGAGTGTCAGATGATAAAGATTATGTTCCAAGAAAGACACAAGAAGCAGCCCACTCTGCAGACTCAAATGCTTCTTCTTCCATCACCTGTACAAAGAGAAACATGTAGAGAAGGGGCAATAAAATTCAGTGAATAAAGACAATGAAAAAAAAATTGTATCCAAACTATCACAGTAATAGCCAAAGCTTTAGACAGAGATACAAATTAGCATTTTCTGTCTGAATTTATTTCCTTATAAAGTACTCCGAAACCACATCAATCAAGGTAAACTTGTAAGTCTCTTTGGGGAAGCAAATTTCAGCCCATTAAGTGTGTTCTAAGTGCATTGAAAAGAACACTAGATTCAGAAGCAGGAGCTCTGTGTTCTCCTGTGACTATTAATAATTCTGTTACCTCTGAAAATTACTTATTTCTGGGCCCCAGAATTAGATTTGTAAACTGGGGTTGTTAGATTGTTTGATCTCTAAGACCTTCTGTCTTTTTTTTTTTAACATCAAGATGATATTAAAATTGATTTATTGATTTTTGTCCCCTTTTTTAAGACCTTCTTTACTGTCAGCAGATATTTTTGCCTTGCCAGAATAATGAAACATTTGGGGCTTTTTATCACTATCATGCTTTCCATTTCTGATCATAGATTTATCAATTAATATGATAGTAAATGTCATTTAATAAATACAATAAGGGCCATAAAAGCTGACACACTCTGCCACCCAATGGGCAAGGTTATTGTTGGAGAATGACAAAGTAAATGGAGTGTGTAGTAATTTCACCTCTTAATTCTGATAATAACATTACTTTGTGACATTAAATAAATTAATAACCCTCATTTTCTCACAGCAGACTATGGATAACAGTGCTTTCTACACAGGATCATTGTGTCAATTAACTGACAATGAATGAATAGTACCTAACACGTATATAAAGAAAGCAGATATTTTTTATTTATTTATTTTTTGACAGAGAGAGAGAGAGAGAGAGAGAGAGAGAGAGAGAGAGAGACAGAGACAGAGACAGAGAAAGAACTGAACTGGGGGAGCTCCCCAATATGGGTCCACACGGGCTGGGGCAGGGATTCGATCCTCGGTCCCCGGCGCTGCAAAGTGAGCACTTAACCCACTGAGCCATCCCAGCTTCCCCCATAACACATATATAACTATCAGTTTTGTTATGGTTGACATTATTTCTCATCTTCAATTAAAACTGTTACATAAGAGCTTTAAGAAATACAATAAATTCAGTAAGGTCCATATGGTTTAAACAACACAGACTTAAAGCCAGAGTACAAAATGAAATGCAGTGTAATTAGATTTTCTCCTGTCGAATACGTAGGACCAAAGTGATAATGTTTGTGATTCTATTCAGATAAGTCCATATTCAAATAAAACTATGTCACGCCTTCTCTTCACTCCTCAACAAACTGTAATTTTCTTCATGTTTAAACAAATTACAGTAACTGTCTTGATCTCACATGTTCTTCCAGCAACATCACTATTTCCTTGATCTCTTTATAACAAAGTCTTTCAAAGCGTTTCATATAGTTCTGTTCCTTAGTTCTTCATCCTCTCTTTAAGCCACTCCAATTGGGGACAACAGGCAATCTCTTTGGTTTCCACCATTTTACTGAAGTTATTCATCAAAGTCACAAATGATCTCCAGATTTTAAATTCAAGGGTCAATTCTCAGTACTGATTTTGTTTCTTGGCCATGTTTGATTTGTTATTTGACCCTCTCTTTTTGTTTTCTGAAGCAATTTAATCCACTCTTTTTATTTTTTGATATAATTCTCCTACTTGACTACCAGTCCTGCTGTTTGTCCCCCATTAGCTGCTCCTTTTAACTTTTTTTTTTTACTCATTTCCCCTCACACCACAGACATTTAAACATTGGAGAGTCCCAGAGCTCACACTTCAAACTTATTCTCTTTTCTCACTATATTTATTGCCTTGGAGAACTCAACAAATTATGTCTCAAAAATTACTATAATGCTGTTGATGATCAAATTCATGTGTTCCAGACATAAATCTTTTCTTCAGTTGTCGGTTTGACATCTCCATTTTTATGTCTAGTGGGCATCACATAGTAAAACAAAACTCCTGATCTTTGGTCTCAAAACTGTCTCTCCAAATGTTTGGCTTATTTCAGGAAATGACAGTACTGTCAACATAGTTACTCAAGCCTGTGGGTTTGTCCTGGGCACTTGCTTTCTCTTACAATCCACATACAATCTGTCAGCCAATACCTTCAGAATATAGGCAGATGCTACCTCTTCACATCTCTTATTCTGCTACCACTCTGAGCAAGTTCACAATCATCTCTCCCCTGGATTACTACAATAACCTCCCCATCAACAGATTTCACTGTTTCTATCCTTGCCTTTCCCTCATAGTCTATTTTCTATAAGTAACCAGTCATCCTTCTAAATGGAAGCAATGCCATATCATTCCTCTGTGTAAAGTCTTTCAATGGCTTATCATCTGAGTAGAAGCTAATTTCCATGTAGGGATCTACAAGTCCCACACTCTATCATGCCCTGTTACTCTCAAACCTCATCCCTTCCTTTTCCCTTCAGCTCCCTTCAGCTACTTTGTCCTTCTTGTACCCAGAACAAACATGCCAACATACTGCAACTTCCACTTCAGGGCTCCCTCTCTCACCGTTTTTAGTTCTTTTTTCAAATCCTATCTTTTTATCAATATCTTCTCTGCTCACTTTATTTTCTATTGCACATTACTTCATACAATACTACTAAGCTCCCTGTAACCCCCTTCTCACCTGGCATCTGGTCAGGGAAGACTTTTATTTATGTATTTGTTTTTCAACTATCTATCTATATTATTAATAGAATGCAATGTAGAGCATTTTGTCTGTTATATGCTAGATCACAATGTCTAGAATAGTACCTCACATATAGGAGAGTCTCTATAAAAGTTTGTCATATAAATTAACCATTTGTGTTAAGGACATTGTCCGTACAGTTTATAGTTTCTTCTCAAGAAACTGAGTATTACTAATGTCTGAGATTCAGCCCCCCTCTGCTTTTCTAAAGAGGATTTCCTCATAGTATGGATGGCCAAATGGAAGGAGAAATAAGTTATCATGTCCAGAGACTTTTTGCAAAATATTTTAAGATTACCAGCTAAAACACAGTAGGAACGTTTCTTTTAGCCAACTGACCATTTGGCTGGCCGGGCTGCTTGGGTCCTGGTGCTCCTGTTTCTCTCGTTAGCACTCTGTGTGACTTCTCCCACGTACTTGGCTCTTCTTTCATTACCTCCCACGTTCAGCTGAAACATCTTTTTTCAGGGTTGACTGAATAGAACTCAGAGTTCACTTTTCAGTCTTTTGTGGCTCAATCATATTCCTCACTTCCTGCCACCTTTCTCCTCCAACTTGGCAAATATGATAAATCATTCTCTGGGGTAAGGGACCATCCTCTGTTCACCTTTCCTGAACCCACACATCTCATATCACATTCTTCATGGTAGCCCTGTTACCCACTACAGAACAGCTGTTCCTTCTTTTTCCTGACTCCTAAAACTGCCTAGCTCTGCCCTACACACGGTGGGACAGTGAGAACGTTTGAGATAATTTTTTCTCTTTACTCCCCTTGCTTTTGTAGACTAGATGTAATGAAGAGGTATTTAGTAAGTTTGTTTAGATCTTGATGAAGTGATGTATCTAAAGTTCCATGCTCTCATACCTTCACAATGCCAGGAAGTATTAGTAAATTTTCCATTTTATCTTCCGAAATATTTGTAAGCCCATGAAAACAGAGACCATGGTTAACACTTACATATTCCCTGCAGGGTCTAACAATTCTAGACCCTGAACAATGTTGGAACTCAATAAACAGTAGATTTGGAAGATTAATTTATCACAACATTATTGCTGCACTCAGTTTACAGAATAGATGATAAATATTATAGACTTGCTTTGACTAAAAACATTCTACTACAACTCAATTTTTTTTTAAGATTTGTTGTTTTTGAGAGAAGGTGAGAGAGAGAAGGGGGAGGGCCTAGAGCAGTCTCCGTAGTTGTACATCATTAGTTGTAACATAATGTCATTCTACACAGGTGCATGTGGGGCTGCGTGGGGTAGGGACTGAACTGGGGGTGCTAGAACCTTTGCTGCCATCCCATTGGTTACCAGTTGCCCATATGGGTTTTGCACGGGTGGTCCAGGGCTGGGATTTGGTCCCCAGACCTCGAGGCTGCAAGGTAAGTGCTCAACCTGCTTGGCTATCTTGGCATCCTTCTAATTTTCTTAAAAAGTCAAGCTTCTCTGGGTCTCCGTATAGCTAGCACAAGGCTGCTTAAAAGCCCCAGAGTCACCGGTGACAAGGAGCTAGGCATGGACCAACAAATGCCAGGTGCCAAGGTCATATGAATATTTCTCATAGTTCGGATCTCCGTCATACCTTCCTTCTGAAAGTAGGAACGACTGTGATAACATCTCTGTATGTAGATTGCTTCCTCCTACAGTCACATCTCCCGGCAAAGCTGGATCGCTGTGTACCTGTACCAGCTGCACTCCTCTCCTCAGCAGACAGGTCCTGAGTGTGGCCCTCAAACCGGTGCCAGAAACTCCCACCGCCAAGCTTGTCTTCTCACGAAGAGAAGGTTAAGGGTGGTGATGATGGCACTCAGATGGTCCCTAGTTCAGAGTGCAATTACCCCTCTACCTCCTGATGAAATAGGACTTGGACCCTGAGTGCTTTACATGTTCATTAATTTTTAACAATATGTGGTTCTTCTAAGTTTCAACTTCTTAGTAACACCAGTTGTTCCCCAGAATCTATGGGGGATTGCTTCCAGAAACTCCTTTTGGTACCGTAATTCGTGGATACTCAAGTTCCCTATATAAAATGCTAAAGATCACTGCATACAGGGTATTTTTTCCCATCAGCAGACTCCCACTCAGCTCAGAAACAGTACAATTATTGAAAAAAACCCCACACATGTAGTTGGACCCTCACAATCCAAACCCAAGTTGTTCCAGGATCAACTATCGTCATTTAAATAGAAGGCAGTGTCAGAAACAAATTGAATTGTAGGACATCCTGCTGGTGTCACAGAATCGCTGATGTGGGGAAACCTTCCACACATTTGGTGGCCCGAAGTGTCAGAAGGGAAGTGTTCCGTGTGAAAGTAAAGGAGAAAAACAGGAAGAGAACTGTAGGCTTTTCCAATATAGCACAACAGAATGGCTAAAATTTTAAAGAGACTAATAATACTAACTGCTGGTGAAGATTTGAAATAACTTGTGTTCTCATATATGACTAGCAAGGACATAAAGTGTTAATATCTTAGTTTAATATCAAATTTAAGTATATACTGACATATGATCTAGTAATTTCATTCTTGGTCTTTGTCCCAAGAAATGAAAATATATGTCCACACAAAGACTTGTACAAAAATGTTCATTTCAGTTATATTCATAATAGCCACAAATTAGAAACCTTAATACCCATGCACCATAAAATGCACCACACAAATTACGGTATAGCCATACAATGGTACATTACTCAGTGATTTAAAACAATAAACTGTCAATGCACACAATGAAACAAACAAGGCAGTCTTAAAACGTGTTCACAGATGTTTTATCAGATCCTCTGTTAGACCTTCTTGTGGATGTAGACTGACTATAGTGGTGTGTTTGTAAGCAATCTGAATATAAAGCAACTGAAGTGATCTCACATAACCCCTGTGACTAGGTCAGAAATGGACACACAGCTTCTGCCTGTTTTTGTGACACTCGCTCTAATTCCCTGACCAGATGCGCATTAATTCTCACCATCCTGAGGCCACCACGTTGCATTGACAGTCTATAGATGTATTTGAAATCTATGCCAATAGACAGTGAGTGACATCCCTGGTCCCAGGTAGTTAGTCACTCCCAGTCTTTCCAGGTGAGACCCCAGACTTCACAGGGATGGCCCCACTGTGCCCTGTCGGAACCCTGACCCACACCCAGTCAGTGAGCATACTAAAAGATTTCATGCCACCAAGTTTTGAAATGAGTAGTTACGGATCATTATAACTGAAATAATAGACGACTCTCTCCAATAGTATGCTGAGTGAAACATACTGGGCACAAAGAGGACCCATTGTAAGATGTCCTTTACTTGAAACTAGAAAACACAAACTTAATGTGCAGGGATGATTGAAGGCAGATTAATGATTGCCTGGGACCTGGGGTGGGGGCGGGGCAGATGGGAGAAGGACTTACAACCTGGGTATTGGACATGTTCTAGATTTTGATTATGGTAGTGGGGACATTTGCCAAATGCATTGTACCCTTAAAGTATGTGTATTTTATTGTATGCAAATTACACCTTGATTTATGTGTATTTAAGAAATAAGAGCAAACATAAAGAAGGATCTAGAAACTAGACAAGGGTGCTATTGTTAAGCTGAAAAGATGGGTAGATATCAGCAAATATTTGTCCACCTGGTGGTCACTAAATCACTTATCAAAATCTTAAAAGGAAAAAACTGGGGAGGGGCAGAGACAGGCCTGGGGCTGCTTATAATATTTCAACACAAAATGCTACCTGCTTAATAGTGGACTGTCAATGTTAGGGGAAATGAACTATTCCATGTTCATTTCCTCCTAGAAGTTTTCATCTTCTAGCAACACTATTTTCTTTTCTGTAGAAAAAGATTACCTTGCCTAGAGTAAGTTCTTTATTTCTGACAGCAGGTGTCACAATTACCTCACAAACGAGAAGGATGCTACAAGTTTTCTTAACACAGAAGAACAGGGCACTGATTCTTTTAAACGGGGGCTTTAAAATGCAGCTTGTATAACTAACCCATTGTTCGAATTGACATGATACTGAGTACCTTTTCACTGTTGACACAATATGCAGGCAAGTTACAGCATTGATTTATTAATAGTAAGGGGGAAAAGGAAACACCAGCTCATCAAATGTGTGTGTATGTGTGCACATGCGTGCATGTGTGCAACCTCCATATATATTACAAGCAGTATCCCAACTTCATTACTGTTAAAATATGAAAGGATGTTACCCTTAACATCAGAGAAATATGCTAACAAACAACATGCCTGGTAGTCCCACACCCCTCACCACCACTGCTTTTCAGTTTCCCAGACACCTGCCCAGGTTAGCTTCCCTCCCATACAGGCTATCTCTGGAGGAGTCCCTGCTGATCAATACCTCAAGAAAACACTGGAGACTTTTGAGAACAGCAGGGCCTAGGATGGTGAAGATTGGTGGTGGGCACTGGGTATTTGCAAATGGATATCTCAGGAGGTGGTACCTTTCTCCCTATCTACATTTTGGGGGCAATTAGGAGGGAAATAAAGAATTCTCTCTGCCATCTACTATAGGAGCCTGCAGTTGTCCCACAGCAAGAGCTCAACACATGCAGAGAAAAAGGACCAGCTACAATCTCTGGACAATGACCATCCCAACCGTGGCAATAGACCTTGAGAAACTTCCTTTCTCAAAGGTCAGCAGAAGTGTTGATCTTCCCGTGCTCACGTTCAAAGAGAGGCCTTTTCTGTTTAGCATTATTTGTACATGTTTTTTGTTTTGTTTTTAAGTAAATTAGTCCTCAGTGTTTCATATATCTCTGCACTCAACTCTGGGTCCTTCATTTTGGACCATCATATCCTTTTTTGGAGGATATTTCTTTGTAAGACAAGAGGTTCCCCACATATTGTGTCCAAAAAATAAAAGTGTCCTCTGGAAGCTGGCATATTCCAGACACAAGTGCACCTTCCTCAAATTTATAATTTCTTCTACACTTCTATTTATTCCACAAGGGAAGACATATTACCCTAACTAATGAATAAACAATAATAAAATAGAACAAAATGTCATAAAGCCTTTAAATAATCAATAGTCAATGGATACAGGACTTTTCTCCCATGAAGACAGCCCCTGCCTGGGTAAATCCTGGAAGATCCATTCTCTGAATTAAGTTACTGGGCTCATGTTGCTGCCTAAACAACATATAGGTGACAACACTGACTTGGAGGATTAAGAAGGGACAGAGATGGTCATATCAGCCTGGTTCTGGGTGAGAGGTATGTGTCAGGAAAGTCACCGCATAGCAGCATTAGGGAGAACAAGGCACCAGGATACGAAACAGGACATGCCGGCCAGGTTCAGATTGTATAAGGTCAGCAGTTACTGATCTGGCTACACAAACTGATTTAGGAGTAGTCACTGGTATCTACACAACGTGACAAGTTAATGAAGAGCATTGGGATTTGCAGTCATGTGGAAAATGTACAACAAGAAAAAGCAGTGTCAAACTTAGGGGTCGGGGAAGCTATTAGAACTAATAACTTTGTTTAGCATGGTCATAGATTAGATACACAGATCAATACAACAGAATAGAGTCCAAAAATGGACTCTCATATATATATATATACTTATTGATTTTTTTTTGTTTTTACAAACGTATCAAGGGCCTAGAGACCATCTTATTAAGCAAAATAAGTCAGACTGAAAGAATCCAGAAACATATGACCTCACTTATAGGTGGAATATAAAACTGAAAGTAACAAAGACACAGAGATCTATGGACACACTCAATAGTTGGATGATTGCCTGAGGGAAGGGGAGGAGG
>PVKE010047616.1:0-11862 GCA_004027555.1 Craseonycteris thonglongyai | reverse complement strand
TATGCTGGTCAGTTCTTTTTTCAGCTCTCCCATGATGCCTTTCATTTCAAGGAGTTCCTTTTGGTTCTGCTCTAGCTTCTCAATTTTGTTGGTAAAGTACTCATTTTGCTCAGAAAATTTCTTGTTGAGGTCATTTAACTGTGTCTGGGTACTTTGCCAGCATTGAGTGAGCTCTCTGAGTGTCTTGATTAATGCAGCTTTGAATTCTGTTTCACTTAGATTTGATTCCAAGTGTGCAAGGTCCTTTACTAAAGACTGCCTCTGATCTTCTGGAGGGGCTTTGGATTCTGAGGTGTGCATTATGTTTGATGTGGTTCTTTTTTGCTTTACGCATGAGTCTGTTTTCCCTCTGGGGGTTTGCCTATCAGATGGGCTTCTCTTTATTTTTTCTTTTGGGCTCAGTTGTGGGAGAAGAAGATTTTGGGAGAGGGTTGGGGGAAGCAGACAGCTTCTGTGTCCTGGGGCACTTCAGGTTGCTGTCTTAGCTGTTAGATAGCAGGGTAGTAAAGGTGTAGCCAGGGGTGGGGGCATGTGAGTAGGAGCTAGGGTGGGCCTGAGACACAATAGCAGATTCCTCTTTCAGCAGGGGGGCTGGTGGTTCAGTGTGGGTGGGGCGGTGGGGTGCAGGAGCTCTGATCTTTCTCTCCTTCGCCTGGCTGCCCCTCCTTCAATCGTATCTGTAAGCCATGCCCGCAGGGAAGCACTTGGATGGGCTGGGGCTTGGCAGAGGCCCCGGTCGGCCGCGGAGTCCCACGTGCAGGCAATGACACCGTGGCGATCCGGCTGGCAGCCCAGCCGCATGTGCGGGCTGCAATGCCCCAGAGGCCCAGCGGGCGGGGCGCCAAAAGCCCAGCAGCGCGCTGGCGCACTGGTGGCCCAGTGGGCGGGGCGCCGAAAGCCTGGGTGTGTGCACGCAGCGATGCGCAGCGGCCCAGTGGGCAGGGCGCTGAAAGCCCAGTTGTGCACTTGCGTGCTGGCAGCGGCACCTCAGCGGCCCGGCGAGAGTGGCACCAAAAGCCTAACTGCGCGCTGGCAAGAAAGCAGTGGCGCCACAGCGGCCCAGTGGGCGGGGCACCGAAAGGCCAGTTGCACACAGGCTGTAGCTCGGGCGGCAGCCGCTCTAAGCTCCCGGCTCTGTTGAGACCGCCGGATTCACTCTAAGCACGTCCAATGCAGCTGTGCCCACTCAAGCCCCAGCCCTCACTCCAAGAGCCCTGTCTTCAGAAAGCGCTCCTTCACAGTCAATCTCCTCCGTAAATCAGGGGTGCTGAGCTGTTGCGGGCTGGTGCCCTGCTCTCACCCCACCCGCCGGGAAGTGCAGCCGCCCTGCTCCACAGTCCCTGTTCCACTTTAGGCTCTGTGATCTGATTAGGGCACTGTGTGCTGTCCCTTGCATTCGGATGTTAAATGGTCCACAGTCTTGTGGGGATTCCACGCTCCCTAGGTATCGGCTTCCAGCCTGCCCACGATCTAGCTCCACTTTGACCGTAGTCCCCCAATCCCCCTTTGTTTTTGCCAGCCCCGGGCCGTGCTCCGAGTCTCTGTCCCCGAACCGCTGCTTCCCTTTTCCTCTCCCGCTCTCGTCTTTTTTCTCTAACCTTTGGGTGTTGTTCTGCGTTGTGTGGTTCTCTTAGTTGAGGTTTCTTCTCAGGGTTTCCCCTGTGGATTCCCCTCTGTTCACAAGGCCCTTCCCAGGCAGTTATCGGCGTTCTCTCATGCCGCCATCTTTGATCCACATTTATTTATTAAGTAATGGGAATGCCAGGATAACTCAGAGATTGAGCACTTGTTTTGTAATCACAAGGGTTCAATTCTTGGCCCCAACCTGTGCAAACTCCATATAATTACTGAACTGTGGTGCAACTGGTAACCACAAGGATGTCTCAGCAGCGAAGGTTCTTGCCTCCTGTGAGGCCTCTGGTTGGGTCTTCCCCCCCCCGCCGCTTCATAGCCCCACATCCACCTGTGTGGAATGAAACTATGTCACAACTAATGATGTACAACTATGGAGACTGCTCTGGGCCCTCCTCCTTCTCTCTCTCTTTCTCTCTCACTTCTGGCTAAACAATAAAATAAATCTTTAAAGAAAGAAATTGAAGAAAGTTCAGATTAAAAATTAGTAGATTATGAAGTAAAAGTGATGAAGATGAGTGATTAATTGAACAGTAAATACTCTGACATTGAGAAGTGAATTAAACAACAAAAATTTCAGATCCTATAGAAAGTACTAATATGTTAAGAGAAAGAGACAAAACTTCAATAGAAATAAAAATAAACTCCTAGATTGTTAATGAAAAAAGGGAATTGTGGAAACCCATCAAAAATTTTTTTGAGTTCTTGTTGATTTGACATGAAATATTGTCAATAAAAGTAACAACATAACACTTGGATTCACCAGAAAAACAAAAACTTCAACAGCAAACCAGTTAAATGGTATTGTCAAATTAAATAATATTTAAGATCAAACTTTAACAAAAAAGAGGTAATAACATGCCCTGAAATCTTCTGGTTCATCTGTGATAGAAATATGAAAGAAGTTTGGCCAAATTTGACAACAGTCCCAACATTTTACCTAATATAAGTTATGACACAAAAAGAAATTCTTCCTAAAAAAAAAAAAATGATTATAAAAAACAAGTTTTGAGCAACCATGATATAAAGGAAAGATGAATTATCTTTCTATCCTCTCCTTAGAAAATTAAATTTTAAACGATGTAAAAACTTGTTATCATATGATGGGACAGGAATCTGTAGCCAAAAAATGTAGGAAACAGTATTATAGTTGTGTTAAGCAGGTAACTCATAAAAATATTATACTCTGTTATTTTCCTAAACTTGGTAAATTTGAAATTTTGTAAATTTTGTAAATTTGAAATTTATTGTGGTTTCTTCAATTCTAAATGAATTCATTTTCTTTTTAAAAAATATTTATATTATTGTTCTTGACAGAGACAGAGACAGACAGAGACAGAGAGAAGGGGGAGGGCCCAGAGCAGTCTCCATACTTATACATTATCAGTTTTCGACATGGTTTTGTTCCACTCAGGTGGGCAGGAACCACATAGGGCAGGTTCTGGGCTGGGGACCTCCTGCATGGAAGTCCACCCTCTCAAGCCAGGGGCCAAACTGGGGGGCAAGAACCAAACTAGGGGCCTCCCACATGGGAAGCACATTCCAGTTCAGGTCTGCACAGGCCGGCACCGGGATTAGATCCTTGGTCCTGGGGACTGCAAAGCGAGTGCTTAACCCACTGAGCCATCCTGGCTTTCCTAATGTTTATTTGTGATTTTACATTTTTCTCTTAAAGAATCTACTCCTTCCAGAAAATAAATTATGTGAGTTTCAGGCTCTACAAAACTTAAATCTTTCCTTGCATATGAAACCTTGGCTTTGTTGGCAAAAGGAAGGAATGTAGATTATGTTCTAGGTATGATGGGAAACTCTTAAAGTGTTTGGATTAGATAAGTGATAGGAGCTGACTTACATTTTTAAAAGATTGCTTTGGCTGCTGGGTTATATGCTATTACATGATGTTAGTGGGGACATGGAGAAGAGTGGCTGTGGTCCTGTTTATGGTGTCACAGTGTGGGAAATAGCCACATCAGTGTAACAGCCGAAGCCAATGGAGAAAAAGCCATGACAGTGGTTCAGGGCAGGAGGGGCTAAGCCCAACTGGGAGAAATTAAAATAGCCCTGGGTGGATTCAGAAATATTGAAGAAGAGATTGAATTTCCTATATTAAGGAAACTGTGATCTGAGAGGGCTGGAGGTCTTAGGGATGGGGTTGGGAGGAGGTAGATGACTATCAGGGAGAGAATAAAAAGACACAGAGGAAGTGAAACACAGGACCTGCAAGGATAAAGGGATAATTGAAAAACTGGTTGGACTGAAACAAAGGACAATAATAACAGCTAACATTTCCATGGCACTCCCCATAGTGTGCCAAGTACTGTTCTTTGCATGTATTAACTCATTTATTTTAGAAGGATGGGCTGCAGGTAGATCATGGTATGCTCTAAGTATCAGGCTAAGTGATGTGGACACATGCTCTTGACAGTGGGGAGCCACTAAAGATTTTTGAGCAGGTGTTATTAGGAAATAAAAAAAAGGAGTAAAGATGACTTAGATGGGAGGCCTGAAGACACCCCAAAATTTTATTAATAAGTAAATATTTGTGTGATTAGCTATGTTTTATTTCTCCCCTCTTAAGAAGAGAGTTGATAACATCCATTCAATCTCAAAGGTGTCTGAACTTCAATAAAGGCGAAGAATCACTGACTTAGCAGTTTCAAGCTCAGCTGGCTATCACATTAGTAGTAGCATTCAAGGAAAAAAGGGTCTTGGGCCAAGAAATAAGGAGGTGGTGGCTGGAAGAGAGCAGGAATGATCACTTCCTTCTGGGCTCTATCTCTGTAAGGATGCCAAGGCATATTTTCCAGCGGGCACTAGAGGAGAAGCCCTGCCTGCAGCCCTCCAGAGCCTGAGAAGCCGCAGTCACAGGCAGGGTTGTGACCTCCACTACAAGCTGGAGTTTGAATGGCATTGTCAAGAAATAGAGATAAGAGGGCCAAGGACAGATCTTTGGATATGTTTGATCTGTCGGCCTGCCTTTTTCCTAAGTGCTTTCTGGCTGACTGTTCTTTTCTACACAGGAAATTCACATTTCGAACTTTAGTTGCTAAGATCCATTAAATCACACTTTGGCTTCCGAGGAGGGGCAAGAGGGGATGCACATAATGACTGCTTATGTAGTTTACTTCTCATCTGAGGAAATTATCTTTCCAAAATGATCAGGTATTCCTGACCCTGTCTGAAAGCATGTGGGTATTTTGCTGCTAAATTCAGAAGTGTGTAGGATAATTGTTAGCACTTAAAGGACCCAATTCTAGCCCATTTCTGAAATCTCAGGAACTCACAGAATATCTCCTCTCCATGGAGAGGAAGAAAAAGATGCAAGATTTGACAATTAAGTTTGCAAACTCACCCTAGAAAAAATGCTACATACCTTCAAAGTGCTCCTCTTGGGAAGCTATGCACCAATGCCAGCACCTAGTCTACCCTTCAAAGGAGTTTTGGAACTCTTTTTCTGGAATGGTCATCAGAGCTGTTGTCTTATTACCCTGGAAGTACTGAATGTCATCAAAATATCTTCCTTTCAATATTTTCTTTATCTTTGAGTAAAGATATTTTCTTTATCTTTACTCAAAGATAAAGAAAAAAGTCACTAGGGACCAGATCAGATGAGTAGGGACAAATACAGTTACTTGTTGACTGGATAAAAACTCCCTCACAGACAGTCGTGTGAGCTGGTACATTATCGTGATGTAAGAGACATGAGTTGTAGAAAAGTTTAGGTTGTTTTCGTCTAACATTCTCACTCAGCCTTTTCAACATTTCCAAATAGTCAACTTGGTTGGCTGTCCAGCTGGTACAAATTCATAATGAATAATCCCTTTGATATCAAAAAAGGTTAACAGCATCTTCTGACTGTCGATTTGGACTAATGGAACTTTTTCGGTCATGGAGAATTGGTTAACTTCCATTGTGCACTTTGACACTTTATTTCAGGGTTGTATTGGTACACTAATAATCATCACCAGTGATAACACAGCCCAAAACATCATCTTGCCTCCCCAAAAGGTCTTAGCAAACTTCAACACCCCTTTGCTTTTGTTCATTGGTGAGTTCCTTTGGGGCCATTTGGGGCCATACCTTTCTCATGCTGAGATTTTCAGTGAAGAATTTGTTTCTCAATCAATGTTGACTTGGTCTGCTATGCTTCTCACAGTTAGCTGATGATTTTGACACACAATTTGACAAATTTTTGCAGTGTTTTCATCAGTCCTGCTCATTACTGGCCTCTCCAACCTCTCTTCCTCAGTGACATTTTCTCTTCCTTCAGAAAAACATTTAATCCCAGTCTTGCTACGACACACAAAAACACGCAACAACAACAATGAGCACCACTCGTCAAGACACTGCCACACATCGATACAAGCACAACTGTGAGACACGGATATACCAAGGTTATAAAACCTTTCCGAGGGGAATTTGGAATGGCTCAGCGGGTTAAGTGCTTGTTTCAAAGCCCCGGAGACCAAGGATCGAATCCTGGCCCCGGCCCAGGCGGACCCATCTGCTGAACTGGGGTGTGCCCCCAGTTCAGTTCTTGCAGGGGCCTATGCAGAGGTTCCCGGCCCAGTTCCTGCCCTGTGCAGCCCCACGCCCACCTGTGGAATGAAACTATGTGGAAAAACCGATGATGTGCAACTATGGAGACTGTTCTCGGCCCTCCCCCTTCTCTCTGTCTCTCTCTATCCAAAACAATAAAAAAATAAATCTTTAAAAACCTTTCCGAGTTGTTTGTACAGTGCTGTCAACATAAGCACACAGTGGAAAGTTCGCAAACTTCATTGTCAGACCTTGTAGCCATTACCCCTTCACTGCTCATGCCAGGAAAGCTACTTAAAATATTTGGATAGAAGGGATGACCTTTCCCTACTCCTACCCCTATTATGGGCTGAATTATGTCTCCTCAAAATTTATATGAGGGGAAACCGGGATGGCTCAGTGGGTTAAGCGCTCACTTTGCAGTGCCAGGGACCGAGGATCAAATCCCGGCCCCAGCCCGTGCAGAACCATATGCTGAACTGGGAGCTCCCCTAGTTCAGGTCTCTCTCTGTCTCTGTATCTCTCTCTCTCTCTCTCTCTCTCTCTCTCTCTCTCTCAATCTCTCTCTGTCAAAAACAATAGAAAAAAAAAATTATGAGTCCTAAGCCCCAGTATTTCAGAATATAATCTTATTTGGAAATAGAGTCCTTTCAGATGTAATTAGTTAAGATGAGGTAATTAGTGTGGGCCTTAATCCAATATGACAGGTGTCCTTATAAAAAAAAGATCATTTGACACAGAAACACACACAAGAAGAATGTCATGTGAAGGTAAAGGTAGAGATGAGAGTAATGCTTCTACAAGCCAAGGAATACCAAAGATTTCCAACAAACCTCCAGAATCTGGGGGAGAGGTGAAACACAGTCTTCCTCACAGCTCTCAGAAAGAATAAGTGCTACTGACACCTTGGCCTTAGACTTATAGCTTCCAGAACTGTGAGACAATAAATTTCTATTTTTTAAACCACCCAGTTTGTGGTACTTTGTCACAGTAGCCCTTGAAAACTCATACACTCACTTTCTCAAAAATTGTAGACCTGTTCCTGGTTTCTCAAACCAAGGTCTCAGAGAAGAGGACGCTGGGGAAGCTTTTCAATCAAAATGGCTCCTGCAGAGGTTGCAGGGTATGCAGAGCTCGTTGGCAGTCAGCAGGCAAAGCAGTGTGGGACCTCCCACCTTGCCTTGCTTTGTGAGGACACGTCCTGTGTGCGCCATGGCTTAAGGGAAGGGGCCCTCCGTGTACAACTGGGTGCTGACTCTTGTGGGATCTAAATATTCATCCCCCGCATCTGGAGCATGGCTGTTGCTTAGCCTGGCACCTAAAAGCCTTGTTCTCACCTTTCTTCCCAACATCAGGCTGCTTCCAAATTGTCTTTAGTCACCTGATGAAGGCAGCTCGTTTCCATGGTTCAAGCATGCAGGCAAGGTATCATTCCTAGGAGACCCCAGCATCAAGCAAGGAGCAAGACAGAGCCTCTGGCACAATGAAAATAACCTGGATCCAATGATCAGAATGGAGAGTGGGGGCTACTGGGCTTCAGAAGCAAGTCAGTAGCCCAGTTGTTAGTGCTGGGCGTAAAGGCAGAGACAGAGCACTAATCCTGATTACAATTACTGTCAGCCAGCTAGCAAGCCCTTGCTACGAACTCGGTGCTACACCAAGCACTTCAAGTGCATTACCTCCTTTAGTCCTTGCTTACTAAAGCCCTCTCTCATCAAAGAAGGAACTGAGCTTATGTGACATGTTGAAGATCACACAGCTACTAGGTACAGAAAAAGGGTTTGAACTAAGATGCTGATATCTTCCATCCATCCCTCCAGATCTGCTTTCTGCGCTCCTCTGCTGCAGAGGCTGGCCTGTATGGGCTGCACTCACAGCCTGCCTTGGGCCCTAGCTCCAGTTGGGTCTCTTACTAGGGAGCCCTGGCAATAAGGGGGAAGAAGGGAGAGGTTGCTTTTGGCTGGCTGTGCCACAGAGAGGCTGCCTCTACCGAATTCTCTCCTTCCATTCTCTCCCCTTGTCTTTGACTCTACGGCTGCTATTCTTGACTACTACCCTATCCCTTGTTGTTGCCTGGGACCCATTGTTTCATAGACAACCTCTTTATAATCAGTCCATCTTTAATTATCTTCTTTCCAGTGACCTCCTGACTGCTACAGCAGATCTGCCTATTGTGGAAGGCTTTGCTTTTCACCCCTGTGCCACGCTTCTCCTCATTCCCAGCCAGTGTGATGGTGTTGAGACCCAGTGCTGGGTCAGTGCTCCTTAAACTCCTGCAATCTAGTGTCGGGGTTGGTCTCCGAGACGTGGGGCTGTGGGAGAGAGGTGCTGAGCCTGAGGTAGGTCCCCAGTGGTTACAGTGTGAGAAGAGGGTCATAGCATAGCCTAGAGATCTGATACTCACCTAGAAAGACTTTCAGGTCTCATATTGTCTTTCTGTCCTGGCAACTCCCAAGTGTTTAGCTCTGCAGTGAGTTTAGCTTACTGTTCATTTTAAGTGAACAGTCTCACAAAACCGTCCTCACTTCAGATATCAGCTGCAAAGTTGTGGGTTTCCGGGACCAACGTCACTTCAGACTAGTTGGCTACAAGTTTAAAGGTTCCCACAACCACCCTCAAGTTCTATAATTTGCTAGAACAGCTCATAGGAAGTGCTGTGCTTATGATCACAGTTTTATTATAGTAAAAAAATACAAATTAAAATCAGGGAAGAGATGGAACGGCAGAGTCCAGGAGGGCACCAAACATGGAGCTGCTGGTTGTCTTCTCTCCTTGGAGTCGTGGAGTGCTGACCACAATGTGTGTGTGATAATGTGCTCAGAGAACTGCCAACAAGGGGAGCTTACCCAATTTGCTGTCCAGAGATTTTCCTGGGGCTTCATCACATACTGCCTGCATGGCTGACCTTTAGTCTCCAGCCCCTTCTGGAGGTTGGAACAGATATGGTGGGGCCCAAAGCCCCTGCCATAAATCACATTGTTAGACTGTTCAATGACCAAAGTTCCTAGGCAAATAAAAACACTCCTGTTAGGCAGGACATTCCAGAGACCTAGAGATCACCTCTCCATAGCTGAAGGCAAATGTCAGACTTCTCTTGGGTCAGGTTAGTTCTTCATTACACAGCTAGCTTACCGGTATTTCTTTCTCCTGCTTTGCTCTATTCCTGGGCTTCTCTCTTTTGGTCAGTCTAAGATGGTCACCATCCATGTATCTATTACCATTTAAAAAGAGGTTAAGGAGACACTTGATACAATCTATGGTGAGCTTAGTAGATCTTACCCATTGCAAGATTCACCACCGCAACTGTTACAGTTCACCCAACAAAGAAACCAAGCGGCATTCAGGAGATAGGAGTCACAAAGCTTTGTTTCGCTGTTGGGCTCAGAGGAGTGTTGTTCCAAAGTCTGAGCACCTACTGCAGGGGGTATCAGGCTTATATAGGCAGAATTTCACTTAGTTATTTTCTATGATAAGTTCCTCTTTTTCCCACAGTCATATATCTAGGTTTGGCAGATGCAGGCGCCAGGAGAATGCAGGCACCGGGAGAGGCCAAGATCACAGGTGCAGTGAGTGAGCAGGCTCTACAGAAGCAGGGGAATGACAGTGCAAGGAGCAAGGAAGATTTGCAGAAGCAGAGGCTTATTGCAAGCAGTGTTACGGGTCTTTGTCCATATCACAGCCACCATCCCTACCACTGTGCTAGGAGATTCCACGTTTGTATCCATTTGTTGGGAAGGGGATCTGCTTTGTAGAAAAGTTCCTCTTTGTGGCAATGGAGGAACAGCCCACAATCTCCTAAATACCCTTGCACAAAACAACTGTTGCCACATAGGGTGGCCCTACTCAGTCGGTCATGATGAACATGTTCCCTGCTCTACCTTTATTCTATCACCTGCTGCACTATATATCTGCTTCCTCCTCTAGTCTTAGGCCTTTTGAAGGCAGGGGATGTGTCTTATTTATCTTATACTTCCAGCGTCTACCATGTACTAGTCTCTCACAGGCATTCTGTACATGAACTTATCCAGTTCATCTACTTAGAAACACCACTTACCCTGTTTACAAATATTATCTCTTGTAACCTTTGCACCTGTGAGATTGGTACTTTTACTATCACCATGAGTAGATGAAGAAATTGAGGCAAAGAGAACAACTTCCCCTAGCTCAACTATCCCCATGGCCCAGAAGGGATGGAACTGGACCTGCTGCATCCCAGAGCTCCAAGCCCTTACAGTTCATAAAGATTGGGGTGAGAACAATGCAATTGACAGGCTATTTCCAGGAGAGGATTTAGCTTGAAATCAGGGTTAGAGTTAGGAATGAGATGATAAGATAAAGTGACTGAATAATCTGTAAAGGATTGAAGTGGAAGCTAGTGATTATGATTGAGACTGTACTAGAACAAAGAAAAATATATTAATCATGTTTTTTCTGTTTGTTTGTTTTTAAGGCAGTAGAAAGCCATTGAAAGTGGATGAAAGAGATCATTGTTAAATCTACAATTAAAATACAAATTGAAACATTTTCGAGTGTTTTTTCTACCTTAGAGTGAACTTACTTTGTAACTGTCTCTCTCTCTTTTTTTTTTTTACAAATTTTTCATATTGCATGGACTATCCATATCTTTATTTTTAGGTTAATTTCTATTTTTTATATATGCAATTCAAGTATATAATAGTATATTTGTCTAAAAATTTCTAATAGAAAGAATCAGTCTCCTTCCTGGTCCATATATACCTCCCAGTTCTATTCCCCAGAGGCAATCACTTCCAGCTCTTTTAGCTGTTCCTTCTAGTATTTATCACCATTTTCTAAATAAATGCTTTTATTTAATTTTTGATTGATTGATGTTAGATATTATCTTTTGACTTCCACCATGGGAGATGAGGGTTTCACTTTTCTACACCACTTTCCCATTTCCTTTTTACCCATGTTCCCTGCATAACCATATCAACACTTCTTGTTATATCAAAAGTCAGTGTTTACATTATTGTGACCTAGCAAATATTGTTGACAGAGAAGCCAAGTAGTAGTCTCAACTACACTTTCTTTCTTGTACAATTTTCATTTGTCTTATGTTAAAAATGGCCATGTTTTTTCATTTGTGTATTTGTCCATGAACTCATCCAATTTCCCCACAAGCATTTTAATATCACTGTTGTCTTCATATCAATGTCTTCCAAATATTCTCACATTCCACTTCTACAGTTTTCCAAGAATTTTCCCAGAATCTTTCTTTGTGCTCCTGTCTGGACAGAATGTCCTCTGGGGCTATACACAGCTGCCAATCTGGGAATTCCTAGCCTTTTATTTTTGTGTGTAATTAAAATGTGAAGAAAAAATAAAGCAAAGAACCACTGAAGCTTATACATGAAAAGAACCTCCTGGTTATCTTTCTTACATAATAAATACCTAGTTGAATTTTAAAAAGTAACCTACTAACTCCCTATTTTAAAACTGGAAAAAATAAGGGGAACAAACCAAGCATTTATTCTGCCATTCTGCTTTTCTTATTCAAACTGTTTCTTTGGGTAACCAAATGGTACATAAAGAAAAATTTCTCTTTATGGAACTCTTTGAGATAAGTGGGGAAAAAATATTCCCAAAACATCACAATTTTTAAATTCTTCTTTTTTATTGTTAAATTTATTGGTGTGACATTGATTGATATCAATTACATTGTTTCCAGGT
>PVKE010047615.1:0-11837 GCA_004027555.1 Craseonycteris thonglongyai | reverse complement strand
GAGCTTTAACTGTAATTTAGAGGCCTGCTAAGATTATATATTTAATCTCCTTTGCACCTCTGATTCCTTTACAGTGAAATATTGGGCATAAATTTCAGCTTAATCTGTCCTCTTGCTATAGGAGATAAGGATCTCATTAAAAATCACTGGGGCTGCCTTCTGGCTTTCATGGCTTGTCATTTTCTTTATTGAAGATTTCCAAAGCATCTGCTTTAGAATAAAGTCCGTGTTCTCCACAGTCCTCACAATTATTGGTGTTCTCACAGTGTTTACATTAATTACTAATAAACTAATGCTTCCCTTTCCCCTGGTACATCATCCCAATGCACCACAGGTGAAAGTCTTAGAATTTGTTGCTACAGCAAACCAGGAGTTAGAACGTTCAAATACCAACACTATCAACGTCTTTGTTATCCTTTGAACAGTGAGTGATCCCTTTCAAGAATCCCAGGATTAAAAAGAATTTGCAAGATTTAGAAGTATGCAGAAGATATTTTGCATAATATTGAATCATTAATTATTTTCTGCAAATATCAGTTTTCTTCTTCTTTTTTTTTACATAGTTAATGCTCCATAAAAATTTTATATTAAATCAACATGGTCTTAGGCTTTCTTGTTTGCTGTCCACTTTGGATTTCCTGGAGAAAAGCAAACTCAATCCTAAACGAAAAATAATGTGCAAAGTAAATATGAATAAAATACATGAGTCCCCATTTTAGAGAATATAAATCTAATTGCTCTTCCATAGTCAGTTTTAAATTTAACCTGTCTTCCACAGATGTCTAAATTAGAGTTAACTAAGATTTTCTGAAACAAACCTGAGATAGATATGTTTGTAGGAAAGCAATTATCCCCTTTCTCCATTATTCTACTCTGTCCCTTGATACTGGAACTCTACCATATGGGAAGTGTTGAAAATCTTGTTTCTGCCCTTCTCAGTGACTCATGTCTGCCCAAGGAGAGGAGGAACAACTTGAATAGGGGTTAAGATAGTGCTGAGCAGTGGCAGCACTACTCTCCACCTCTGTCTACAGGATCAGACTGCTTGTAACATGAAGCTTAGTCTCTTCCCCGGGGCGAGTCATCACCTTTGAGGTCCTGGGAATGGTGCTGATGGGCAGGGATTGAGCTGGTTCAGTACAGTTTTGCACCTTCTATAACCTGTGACTGAGTGGGTGAAGGGCATCACCCCTGTAAAATCCACTAACTCTTACCTTAAGTTGTTTCCATTGTTTAGAGAGTGTCAAAGCCATTGAAATTACACATTTGAGCTACTGAATTTTATGTATAAACTAGCTGAAGAGAAGAGGAAAGTGCCTTTAACTGTGCTCCCAATGTTAACACACAAGCAGTCATTTAAAACACATATCTGAGTTAATTAGAGCTGGATAATGAGGTTATAGAAATTTTATTGTCACATATATTTGGTAAAATCAACTTCTTATGCAACCATAAATTGATAACTTAAATGAGTATATAATTTTCTTCATAAACCTTTTAAGAAGCTTTGTATGTTAATTTTCAAATTTAGATTTATAAGTCAATGGCATGGTTTCAGGTATCTTTGCCTAGTCAAACAAACCAAAATCTTTGTTTAATCAACAGTCAGAGAAAAATGTAACTAGTGGTTACAATATGTATAGTAAATATAAACATCTGAAATTCTATGGAAATACATACCGGTACCAACATTTTCTTTATTGCTCTAACAAGAGATATGCAGCTTCAAGGTTGCTTCTCTAAGTACTTGTGCTAACAGTCTCCCATTCTTTCATGGCTGCCTTAATACCACCTGAAACAAGGACTGAATCACTGATTTCAGTTATATTTCTCTATCCAGGGCAGATTTTTAAAATGTGAAGCTCATAAATTTCTGTTTTTATAAGGGCAGCCTGATTTTACTTGCAAGTTGAAATGGCATTTTTCAATCCAGGATTTTTAGCAATAAAAACTATTTCTTAAATAGTAAAATCTCTTAAGGTATAGGGATATGGTTGGCAACTCATATGAACATCCATTAATATATTACTCAAAATAATAACCAAGACCTCTTCCATTAGAAAGTTCTCTGCTCATAAGTAATTCTGGCTATGGAGGTAGCATAGTCATATAGGACTTTGAGAGTATTTCAATCTTTTTTTGACATTTTTAAAGATGTGAATTTTTCTTTGCCATTTTCTCTTTTTTATTCTTCCTCACTATCCCTTCACCGGACAGAATAAGGTCCAGATACATAATGATATGTTCTACTGTTTATGTTGTTTTTCCTGAGGATTAAAAAGTCTAGTATTATAGAACAGAACTAATCAGATAGTTGCCCCTCTAGACATCATAGCTTAGAGGAAACGTTTTGTAGTTAGTTATAAATTTAAACTTGTAAAATAAAAATTAGACTTCTAAGCTTACCATTTCTGTACCTTCTGTAAAATTTTAAGCTGAAAGGTTTTTTTTCCCTTTCACATGCAGGCTATTATCTCAAAGGCATCAGTGCATTTGTTAATGAGTTTGAGGACACCAAGACTTGTTTAAGCTGGCCATCCCCAAGTGCATTTTTCTTTATTCAGGCATAACATGTATTTAATAAAAAGCACAGATCATAAGTGTACCCATCGATAACATTTGACAAATTTATGTATCCTTTTTACCAAACACCCAAATCAAAATACATAGAGCAAATTTCCATCAAACCAGAAAGTTTCCTCCCGCCATTTTTCAGTCAGCCTCTATCCCTGCCACTTACCTGACAGCCACTGTTCTGATTTCTGTCGTGGTTGATTGTTTTGTCTGTTCTTAAACTTCATTTACGTGAAATTGTAGAGTGTGCCCTCTTTTGTGTCTGGTTTCTTTTGTTCAACACTGCCTTTGCAGATTTGTGCATGTCTTTGCCAGACTCATTCATTATTTTATACATTTTTATTGCTGAATTATAACTAATTATATGAGTACATTACAATTTGTTTATCCATTGTCCCATTGATGTGCATTTGGGTGGTTTGCAACTCTTGGTGATTTTTATTTATTTTTTTTATTTTGAACTGAACTGGAGATCTCACCGCATTCAGGAAGCACACCCCAGTTCAGCATATGGGTCTGCACAGGCCAGGGCCAGGATTCGATCCTCAGTCCCCAGGGCTTCAAAGCGAGCACTTAACCTGCTGAGCCATCCTGCTTCCCCATCTTGGTGATTTTTAAAACAGGATTTTTTTGAATATTCTTTTAGAGGTCATTTTGTGGACCTGTCTAGGAATAAAATGACTGGGTCATGGATTTGGCACATTTATTTTAAAAGAAACTGCCAAATTAAAAAAATCAAAGTGCTTATATTATTTTGTAGTCTCCTTAACAACATATGAGAGTTTTAGTTGCTCCAGATTCTTGCCAGTTGTTGGCATTGATTGTTATTTTAATTTTAGCCATTCTAGGAAACGTTTAGTACTATTTCATTGGCTTTAACTAGCATTTCCCTGATGGCTAATGATGTCGAACATCTTTTTTATGTGCTTATTGGCCATTCAAATATCTGCTTTGGTTAAGTATCTGTTCAATTATTTTTTCCATTTTTTAAAAATTGGGTTGTTTGTATTCTTATGAATGAGTCACAGTAGTTTTTATGTATTTTGGATGCGGGTGATGTGTCAAATATATGTACTGTGAATATTTTTTCCTCTAGCTCATGGCTTGTCTTTTTATTTACTTAAATGGTTTCTTTTGATGCACGTAGATTATTAAAAGAGAGAGAGAGAGAGAGAGAGAGAGAGAGAGAGAGAGAGAGAGAGAGAGAGAGAGAAGTCTTTGTCTTTAACCTTTAGTGTGTTAGTTATGCTATGTCTTGGTGTGGGCCTCTTTGGGTTCATCTCGTTTGAGACGCTGTATTTCTTGGACTTCTATGTCTATTTCATTTGCCATGGTGGGTATATTTTTCATTATTCCTTCAAGTGGGTTTTCAATTCTTTGCTCTGTCTCTTCTCATTCCTGTAAGTTTAGGATGTAAGTGTTATGCTTGAAGTTGTCCCAGGGCTCACTTAAACTATCCTTGTTATTTTTTTATTTTCTTTTAGCTGTTCTGATTTGGTATTTTTTTGCTACCTTGTTTTACAAGTTGCTGATTCAATCCTCTGCTTAATCTACTCTGCTGTTGGTTCTATCTAATGTACTCTTCATTTCTGACTGGTTCTTTTTTATGGTCCTTATGTCCTTTGTTATGTTTACTATCTCTTTGGTGAAGTTCTCACTGAGTTCATCTACACTACCCCCAATCAGGGGTCTCCAAACTATGGCCTGCGGGCCGGATGCGGCCTGCGAGGCCCTCTCATCCAGCCCGTGGAGACCTTTTTATCTGAATAAAATAATATTAAATAAATAATTAAAACCAACATCTATGTTTTGATTCTTTTTTATTTGGACCTCGAATGTGTAGTCGGCCCCCAAACTGCTGTTTGATAGTTAATGCGGCCCGCGAGCTGAAAAGTTTAGAGACCCCTGCCCAAGATCATTGAACATTCTTATAACCATGTTTTTAAACTCTGTATCTGGTAGATTGGTTTTCTTAATTTTGTTTAGTTCTTTTACTGGAATTTTGTCCTATTGTTTCATTTGGGAGATGTTTCTTTGTCTCTTTATTTTGGATGCATCTGTGTGTTTGTTTCTACATATTAAGTAGATCTTTTAGGTCTCCTTTGGCAGAATAGCCTTATGTATTAATAGAGGTGTTCTCTGAGGTGCCATTTCCCTCGTCACCTAGGCTGGGTGCTCCACAGGTGTTCCTTGTATGGGTTGTATGTACAGTTTTTGGAGGTAATTGAGTGATGATCTCATGTGGTCTGAAGCCAGCCACCAGGTGTGTTGGTTCTGGGGCCTCTTGGGAGGGGCTCTGGTACAGGCTCAGATTAGTTGCTGTGTGTGCCCAGCCAGGAGCCACTTGCTAGAATCTATAAAGTGGTCTGTGGTTAGTAGCTGCCTGTGCTGCACTGAGATATGCCTGGGAGAGGCTATGCTGTGAATTGAGGCAGGCTGTTACTAATGCTGGGCTAGGGGCCACTAAGAAAAGGTACAGGGCACACCAAGGCCAGCTGCTGCTTATTTAGGGTTTGTGAATCTTTCAGAGATTTTAGGGAAGTTCACAGCGTGGGCCAAGGGCAACAGTTTGTATCAGCTGCTAAAAGAGGCTAGGTCTGTGTACAAGTTGGGTGGGGCAGGTTTGATGGAGACACAATTTGGCAGCTGCTTGAGCCTGCAGGCTTGGTTGGGGGAAGGCTCAGCAAGAACAGTGGCATCCTACCAGCTCTGTGGGGGGAGGGCTCAACAAAGGAACAAAATGGCTGACAGACGGGCCCACTCAGCCTTCACCCTGAAGTCAGACAGTTCAGTTTCTCCCTGTGTATCCTTGGCACTTTCAAGCTGCTGCCCAGCACTGGAGCCCAGAGCGAGTGCGTTTGTCAGTGAGTGAGTCCATGCACTGTCCTTCTTAAGAGGACACCTGAATTTCCAGCAGTCCTCCATCTTACTCAGATAGACTCCTCCCTGATTTTCAGTCAGATATTTTCACGACTTTTTTTTTTTTTCTGGCACTGGATCCTAAGCTGGGGACCCTGGTGTGAGATAGGGAACACTTGTTCCTCACAAGGAAACTCCACAGCTGAGATATCTCTCCAGGTTTCTTTTTAAAGATTTATTTTTATTGTTTTTGACAGGAGAGAGAGAGAGAGAGAGAGAGAGAGAGAGAGAGAGATACAGAGAGAGAGATACAGAGACAGAGACAGAGAGAAGGTGGAGAGCCCAGAACAGTCTCTATGGTTGCACATCATTGGTTTTTCCACATAGTTTCATTCCACAGGTGGGCGGGGCTACACAGGGCAGGAACAGGGCCAGGGTCTCACCCTGGTGAGAACCAAACAGGGGGCACTCCCCAGTTCAGCATATGGGTCTGTGTAGGCTGGGGCTGGGATTCGATCTTCGGTCCCTGGGGCTGCAAAGTGAGAGCTTATCCCACTGAGCCATCCCTGCTTCCCCCTCCCTCCAGATTCTTAATTGCTAATCTTGGGTGTGAGACTAGCTTGTTTATATGTTTGCCCCCCTAAGTGTCTTGAAATGTCTTCTTCTTTATATCCTTAGGTATAAGAGACCTGTTAAGCTAGTCTTCAGGTGATTCTCAAGGGTGGTGGTTCTGTAATTTAGTTGTCATTTTAATATGGTCATATAAGGAGGCAAGTGCAGTGTTTACCTTCTCCACTATCTTGACCAGAAGCTAGAATATGGTCATTTTAAAGATTGTTTAATTTTACTCACTCCTAAGAACAGCTAAAATGGTTGTGCTTCATGTGTCATTTCATTTTTCTTTCAATTTCTACATTTCATTTTTATTGTAAGTATAGGCTTTTGTCATAGTGTCTTTCAGTATTCCCATTGCTTTTACACTTATCAGACATGATGATGAGATTACAAAAAGATTTCATTTAAAAAGGACCTAAAACTAAGAACAATCTTAACAAACACCCAATAGTTTAACAACAAATTGGCTGAGACTAAAATTGCTGTATAATATTTGATGCCTCCCATTAGTTGCAGGCAACTAGAGCCCATTAGAAACAAAACTTTGATCACTTTTTAATAAATGTTATAAATTAAAGTTATATTTAAGATAAGGTGCTTTCTTTGTGCAGAGTGTGTAAAAATGATTTATCTACACATAAAATATACTCAGTTAACAGATGTAAATAACTTCTGCAGTATATAATTAAGGTATCTGAGCCTCCTTTTACTTCACTATTGACTATATTAAACTTTTTCCTGTAATAAGTACATTCCAGAGGATATCTAGAAGGATGTGAAGGAAATTACCTTGTATAAATGGGGACCAATATAATAAGGTGTAACAGAGGTACCATTAGATCATACAACATAATATAACCATATATGACCGTAAAAGTATACAAACCTTTTCTTATTTTTTTCTTTCATTACCTGATTTCAAAACAAAACTAAACTAAAACAAAACAAAACAACAAAAAAAAACGTCTTAGATTCTACTAATACATATTCTTTCTTAGGGTTACCAGGCTTGTCTCAAAAATACTGTGGTGAGTTAAACATTAAGTTGACTCTCATTCCTTGAGAACTTTGTGTAAACAAATCTAGTGATGGCCCCTCTCATAACTCTTGAGATTGATGACCCTCTTCAAGTAGTCGGTAGTAGCAGGGAACGTGAGGAGTAAGAAGGAGGGAGATGTCATTCTGAAGTTTGGGTTATGAGTAGACTCAGATTTGAGAACAATGTGTATTAAGGGATACAAAAACAGAAAATCTCTAAAAATGAAGAAAAAGAATTGAAAGAGAATCAGATATATGGTGATGGAAGGAGAGCTGATTCTGGGTGGTGAGCATATAATGTGATGCATAGGTGATGTGATGTGGACTTGTACATCTGGACACTATCTAATTGTTACCAGTCAATGTCTTCCCAGTAAATTTAACAATAAAATTAAAATAAATAAAGAGAATCAAAGCCAAATTTTACTTACTTTTGTCTCCAGTATTATGAGAGGACTCCTTTTGGAATATACTCGCTCAAATGTTTTTTGGTTGCTCCATTATACTATCCAAGTCTCATCTGAAGTATCACCTACTCAGAGAATTTTTTCATGCCACCCCTAATTGAACTTGCTCTCCTCTAGGTAACCTCTGTTTTTTTGTTTTGTTTTGTTTGTGTGTGTGTGTGTATGTTAGTTTATTGTCTGTTTCCCTACTAAAATATAAACTATATGAAGATCAGTCTTTTTCCTACTAGTATTACTATATTAATTCCTAGAATAGTGCTCAGAACATAATAGATTGGTTGGAAGTGTTTTAAGTTCTCATAAATTCTTAAAGTCTAACAACTTATTTCAGGCACATAGATTTGCTAAAGTGAAGACTCCAGATATGTGTTAAATACTGCCTTTAAAAACATCCTCATTTATAGTAGACATGGGCCAAAGAGAGCTACATATGTAGTTTACAGGCTTTTTTGGGGGGAGAATACTAATTTTTCTCATATTCCTTGCCCTCTTCTGGATATTCAGTGAAATTCTCTTTATCAGTGCTTTTCAGTGACTCGTATAGCCCTCCTACCCTCAATTTGTTCTAAGGTGTTGACTTAAAGAAAGAAGACAGAATTTGTTACCAAGGCTAGGAAACTGCAATACTTTATATACTTTTACTGAAAGACTGAGCCCCCTTTTTAATACAATGAAAAGAGTAAGAATTTGATACAGAATATAGAACAAGGACAAGGTGATCTGACATAAAGCTGTAGACTGATTCTAGATTTAACAACAGTTCAGACAGAAGACTATAATAAGCTTTAAGACCCAGGACAAAAGAAATCTCTTTAGTTTCTATTAATAATCTTCTAAACTAATTGCAACTTTGATCTCTGAACAGCATATACTGGTCTTCCCATAGCCAGGGTAAGACCTCTTTGGTTGCACCTGAAACCATATTTACAAAGACTGAAGGATCATTACCACATTGACCACCTATTGGCTTGAGATAAACGAATGTACTCTTCATTGTGTACCAATGTTCTCCTTATTCTATTTATTTCCAAAAAAGAAATGATTTTAATACAAAAGGAGTGTTTTAAAGGGGCCATATTTTTACTAAAAGAGCCATCAAAATCTAGCCTGCCATGACAAAGAACTGCCTCTGAAGTTAAAGCAAAACTTCCAGCTCCTCACTTCCTTAAAACAGTTTGAAAACATGACAATTTATACTTATGACCAAGTTATTTCAGAAGTGGTCATTTGCTAGAGTCAGTACTTGAATTCTCTTAGAATAAAGTCCATGAAAAGGCAATTTCTTTCATAACAGCTAAATCTAGACCTTTTTCATAAAATTGTAAAGGTTTATTGAGTAAATAATGCCTACTTTACTGTAGTTTTAACTACATAGTCAGCTGACAAATAGGTAGAGGTATAAAGGGGTCAAATAATAGCATTTTGTTAAGAGCCTTTAAAGACATCATCCTTCTAAGGAAAAATTCATTGAGACAGATAACCCTGTAATATTTTAAGTGCTTGTCATAAATATTTAAAGGTATAAGGATATTTTGCAAACAAAAACTTTAAGTCAAATAAAGTTTAAAAATAATTTCAGTGTCTATAGAATGGGTGACAATGGCTGGCTTGCACATGGCACAGTTTTTAATGTCATTTTTCTTCATTAAACTATTGGTAGAACTTTCTAAATCATTTGTCCCTGATGCAGTTAAAGCTAGACTAGACCAAAAATATTTTCCACCTTAATTAAAATTAAGAAGGATTTGGTGGATTAAGGGATTTAAAAAGTACTAAAATATTGATATAACTGTGGCATCCCTAAAGATTTCATACAGAAAATTTCCACTTGGTATTGTGGAGCTTACTGATATAATTGGTGTCATATTTGTGGTGATCACTAAGTTTCCAGTGCTATTTGGGTGGGAAGTTTAACTTCCAGCATCTGCTATAAACTGCACAGCTTTTAGAATGACACAGTTTTCCTCAAATCCCAGTTTATACCCAAGTGGCTTTGCTGTGCACAATATAGAAATATAAGCATATGGGCACAGTTGAAAAACATTGGGATAAGGTAGAGACCATGTGCACAAAGCCAAAGAACAATTAGGGCCACCTTGCTTTGCCTAAGGGTCACATGCATGAGCAAGAGTTGCACACATTTATTAGCAGCAACATGTCTACATAGACACTTTGAGCCATGATTGTCTTGCTAGTAAACTTTGGAAACTAGTAAACTATAACAATTTCACAATTAGTGTTATATATATGCAATATTTCTAACTCCAGAATGGATAACAAGAAGCATGCCTGATGGCAAAACGTTGGTTTAAGAATTCTAATAATGGTCATGATTTATTGATGCACTTGTCTACATTTGTTAGAGGGAGCTGTCTGTATGCCTCAATGGGGACCTCCATGATTTGTTGCATGTGAGTGGAGGAGAAAATGGGCATGTAAATTACTGCTCTTCTATATGCCATCCGTATAAGGGCTTATGGTGGGCTATGGCTTTGCTGCCCCCAACTGAATTTTATCTTTCCATGTAACTTAGTTAGTGACCAAAACAACCATTTTTGATGTGACTTACTTGGAGTAAAGCCAAGGCTTGTCCTGTATATGAACAACAGTCTAGACAAATTTATGTGAAGGCTAGCTTTGTTTTACATCTCCCAATTGCCTGCACAGTGAGCAAGGGCTGTATGACCCAGGGTTATGTCGAGACGAATTATAGTCCTGAATTCACTTGACTTTCTCTTCCCTCTTTTTATTGTAGTAGAAAACAAATAAGGAAAAGCACACACAGCATAGGAATTCCTTATAAGTAACTTTATTAGGTGATAAGGAGATGAGGTTGTTGCATTTTGCAACATTTGACTATAGAAAAAGAAGACTATACTCCCTATATGTTCCCAGAAATGAAGTTACAAAGTTCCATAAAAATTTCTATGCAGGAGAGTATATAAGGTACCCTTATATGTAACCTCCCTGGAACCATTGGAAAGAAAGAAAAGAAGATTCCCACAATGGTCTTGGACATGTCAATCCAGGTAAAACAGATGTACTCTCACTAGTAACAATTGCATGTGTTTGTGAGTTCTCTTTACAAATAAGACACATTATTTTACAGACGACTTAAAAATGGTGAATAATTTAAAAAGATTGATCATAGCAAGAATTTTATTTTTAAAGTGTAATTCAGTTGTTATTGAGGCCCAGAAAACTTGCATTTCTAAAATAAGTACTAGATACTTAACTCTCTTAGCAGCCTATATCTTGAAAATAATAAGGTTTTTTATTATATACATCACACACACACACACACACACACACACCAAAATGGCCAAAATTTAAAAAGGTTGTTAATACAACGTTGGGTCTCAACTGTATGAATAAATTTATGTAGAAAACAACTATTAACAAAAAAAATAAAATGGTCAATATCAAGATTTTGTGAGGATGGAGAGCACCCACTCAGAACTCACATACACTGCTATGTTGAAGGGGGTGTTAATTGGTACTGTCTCTTTGAAAAACTATCTGGTGATATTTACCCAAACTGAATCTATCCATATCCTTTGTATAGATTAGACTCCCCTAAAGGCAGACTTTAAGACAACAAATCTATTGCAAGAAGTTTATTGGGTAGGAAATATCTGTATAAGCATGGATAAATGAGACAGCATAGAGAAGGAAGCTAAGAAGAGTATGTACGAGGGCTGTCCAGAAAGTATAATATCCAGCCATGTAATATGAAAAATAGAGGCATGTGTGGTTGGATTTTTTCTGAACAACCTTTGTATTATCAACCACATATCTATGTGGGTGCCTGGAGATTACTTTTACTAGGGAACTCTGAGAGAGAGAATAGACAATGCACCTATATAAGAGTATGTTATTAAGGTTTACTACTAGAAGTGTTAGTACCCTGACATCTAGTCTCTTTCTCTCTCTCACTCTGTGTGTGTGTGTGTGTGGGGAGGGGGGTGTCAAGTTACTGAACCACCTCTAATGGCTTGAGAAAGCCCTCATGCAAAGGATAGAATAGTGAGAACTAAGTGGTTATTATGTGGAATATAAAGAACTTTTGCTCTACTCTACAACCAGATAGTCTATTTTTAGGTATATAGCTAACAAAAATACAACTAGATGTGCATTAAAAGACACATACAAGCAGTATTTTAATAGCCCCAGACTGAGAAAAACCCACGTATCCATAATAGTAGCCTATTTATTATTTTATAATAGAATATAAATAGTAAGAATGAATGAATTACTGTCTTATGCAATGATATACAGTGTTCC
>PVKE010047614.1:0-11861 GCA_004027555.1 Craseonycteris thonglongyai | reverse complement strand
TTGGTAACAATTAGACAGTTTACAGATGTACAAGTCCACATCACATCATTCATGCATCGTATTATGTGCCCATCACTCAGTATCAGTTCCCCTTCCATCACCTTATATCTAGTGCCCACTCCCACCTCCCCCCACAACTGTCCCCCCGCTCCTCCCCCCTATCCTGGTAACCACCAAACCATTGAGTGTGTCCATAATGTCCAGCCACATTTTAAGTTCTCATTAGGGACTATCTTAGCACAGATTAGGACAACAACAGATTATAAACATTTTTAAATGAATCAATCAGTTAATTAATTAATTAATTATGCCTAGAGGAGTATTTTCACCGGCAGGCTTGGAACTGCTAGTAAAGGGTGAGCATACAATAAAAAGCAGAGGACGGTGTCTGTGTTTTAAATGTTTTTCAGTTCTCTGCAGACAATGTGCTCCCCATGGCCTGCACCTGGACCGGCCACCCTGCCTTCCTTGTTCACCCTCAGAAGCCCTCATGCCTGGGGTGTGATCAAGGAAGAGAAAAATACGAGCGACTGTGGAAGAGGTATCTAGATGCAGATCATGGAGGGCCTCATAAGCAAGGGTGACAACTTAAACTTTCCAGGGCGATGGGCAGTCAGTTGTTGGAGGGCTTTGAGCTCTGATGGAGACAAGGCGTTAGGGGAGCAAGAGTAGCAGGTGGGCCCCCCTCGGGCTATGTCAGCTGCTGAGGTAAGAGATGGTGGTGGGTGCGGGGCCCTGATTGTGCAGAAGTACCTGCGATTCTAAATGGAAGGAGGCCCTCACCCCTGGGGTCCTGCAAGTGTGGTTCCACGATCCTGTGATGCGAGGCCTCCTTCAGTTTTGGCTCTGGGGGCTTGGACAAGAGTGTTTCTGTGTAGGAAGTGAGAGAAGTCACCAGCATTGGGATCTATTTTGAAGGAAGAACCCACAGATAACTCCTGATGGAATGTGAGAGAAGGAAGGGCGTCAAGTCTGACACCACGTTTTTTCTTCTCACTCTACATCCAGCCAGCCCCTAGTACAGCCTGCACTCCTCCTCCTGCTCCAGTGCCAAGTTTACCAGAGCATAGAGTTTTCTTGAAAATAGATTTCAGCTGAACACATTTTGAAATTGCAGAGATTTGGTTGCAGAAGCCCCAGTCGTCTGCCTTGTAACAAAGGTCATATTGTGTAGAAAACTGGACGATGCCTGGTTCCACGTCACTGTGAACCAACACAGGGCTGGCCTGTTCTTAGTACCACTCACAAGAAGTGTATGCAGGCGCCCAGACAGCAGGGTTGCGTCACTGCATGAACCCATCTTTGCCCTTCTTGGGGCAAAAGCAATTTGTCCTCTTTGCCCCATCACGCAGGTTATGGGGGTACTCCCTCTGCTCCCCAAACTCCTGGTCTGGAATGGAAATCCAGGCTTGTTCTCACCCTACATCCCTCACCATCCCACCCTCTTAAATTCCATTTTACAACACACAAAGCAAGATAGCCTTTGTTAAAAAGTTTCATGTTCTTAATTAGTTGAATCTGTTAGCTAATTAGAATACCAATTAGAACTGGCAGGGCTATCGTTAATTTGAAAGTGCTGTGGTCTAGTGTTAATCGCTATTAAACCCCATAGTTTGTGAAAGAGAGAGACACGATGAATTCACAAACTACTGCTTGCAGTATTAAAGGTCGGTAGTCAGAAGGACATGGCCTATTAGTGAGTTTTCCGGGGAGGCAAAAACCCAGAGACCCACAATCGCTGAAGGCCTGGGCCCAGCAAGAGCCATGAGTACCTCCCTTTTCAAAATGTGTTAAAAGCCTGCAATGTGTTTTACTAAAATAGCCAAAATATTTAATTCACCTAATGGACTAATGATCTGGAATGATTCTTTAAAAAAAAAAATAGTGTTTAAGTTACATGGGCACAAAAAAGGTTCTGCCATTACCAGGGCTGTGTGTCCCTTTAGGGTTGTAACTTGCTAAGTATAAGGAGCAACCCTCACCATTAAACCTCCTTTATTTCCGGTCACTGTTTCAGTAGGAGATTAAAAACACAAAAACAAACCAACCCACAAAGTCCTTGTACAAGAGAAGCGCCATGATTGTGTGGTAGTAGTGCATGAGTTCCGTAGTTTCACGTCTCATTTGGGGATGATGAAATGGATAAGCAAGTCCTAATTTATGTTTTCAGACCAGTATAAAAAATCACTTCTTGTTTTTCTCCACAAGCCAATATGGAATGGGCAATTATAGCTTTTCTTACCATACATTTTCTGAGCCACGACTTTATTTTCTCTCTATTCTAGTGATAAAGACAGAAGGTATGGCCATCTCTTATCATTGCTGGTATCTTCTCAATATATCTGTGATTCATTGCCAGAAAATAAACCATGTCATTTATAGAAAACAAATATATAAAGATATATTTTATCATATGTATTATGGCACTGTTAGGAAACAAAAAATCTTTTCAGACAGTGAATTACTTTACAAAGAATATAAACATGTTCAATTCAATTGCTACCTCAAATCTTCTTGGAGGTAAGTGGAGAATAAATTTAAAACATACAGACCAACAAATAAATAAGTGACAGAAAGACTACCAGTATAGTAGTTGTACATAAAAGTTTGCAGGAAAATACAAAGATTTATAACCCAGAATTTGTTCCAAGTGTTTCTTAGGCTATATGGTGACATCTATATAGATATTATGAAGTTAAGTTCCAGATGGTCATATTAAATTTGAGCAAGTGCCACCCACATTGTAGTCACTGTTCAGATGCCTGCCCTGGGGACAAGAGACTACACTATTGAAAAAGACCTGATTGGGTTCTACCTGGGAAGAATGTACAAGTGACAGCAAAACAAACAAACAAACAAACACACACACAAAGAAAAAAACACAGTATTTGATAACTCATCAACATAGACTTGTTTCATTGTGGACTCAAAGACCATATTGAGCCTCTTGTCTTGCCACTAAATTTTTACATTTGTTTTTAATCCTACACAGCCACTTCAATTGTCTCAGGACTACTAACTAAATGTCAGCTTTGGGTTAAAAATAATATTCAGGCTACTTGTTTAAGGTTTATTTTTAACCTACATCTGAAGAATAAGTAATTGCTTTTTCTAAGATGCTAAAGAATTACGTGCCAGGAATCCTTCTTGAAGCATCAAGAGAGGGAAAAACAGATAAATGAAGTATGGACCCCAGATGAAAGTTTAATGGGGGCCTACAGGGATCCACTGGATTTTCATTCCTTTGACTGCATTTCTAGTTACTCATTTTCTTGCATCTGTTTTGTAGCAGCTTTTTTTCCCCCCTTGTAGGCACATTCCTAGGTGAATTTATTCTGTAGTCACACCATAAATGCCTTCATTAGGTCACCTATGCAGTGATTTAACAAACATTCATATGTTATCCACTAGGCATCTGGTAGTGTGCTGGGTTCTGGGATAGAAAGGGGCACATCTGAGACAACTGTGTCCACAAAGTTCTCAGTGTAAGAAGTGAGGGGAAGGTATAAAGAAAGGTTGTGATACTCCCTGGCAAGTTTTTTTTTTTTTTAAAGATTTATTTTTATTGTTTTTGACAGAGAGAGAGAAAGAGAGAGATACAGCGGCATAGACAGAGAGAAGGGGGAGGGCCCAGAGTAGTCTCCATAGATGCACATCATTGGTTTTCCCCCATAGTTTCATTCCACAGGTGGGTGCAGGGCTGCACAGGGCAGGAATTGGGCCAGGGTCTTACCCCAGTGAGAACCAAACTGGGGGCACTCCCCAGTTCAGCATATGGGTCCCCACTGGCCGGGGCCAGGATTTGACCCTCGGTCCCCGGGGCTGCAAAGTGAGCGCTTAACCCACTGAGCCATCCCGGCTTCCCGCAAGTTTTTTTTATATAATGCAAATGCATGAAATGGGACAAATCAAGGCACTAGTCTGATAGAAGATGCAGGTGTATTTTCTTGCTAGATCTCCGTGGCTCCTGAGGACAGGACCCACAGATTAATTGCATGAATTAGAAAATTATTTCATACATGAACAAGCCTCAGTGGTCATTTCCATCTACAAAGAATCTATGGGAGCCAATACGACACATTTTTAGAAATGTCTTTTGACAACTAGAAAAGCTATTTGAACATCAGGGGCTGTATACGCAACTCCTTTCATTTTTTGAAAGAATGTTAAGAAAGCAAAGAAAACAATTTATTCCCCTTTGGGTTTGACTTGAGACTAAAAGTACCCCTCACTACTAAGCAAGCATCCACAGCAGGACAGGCTATCTCCTCTTGCAATGTGAAGCCTTCCCCTGCAAATAGAGTCAGTGAAGTCAAACCAAGACTCTATTTCTCATTCACCCTGTTCACCCAACCTCCCTGGAGAATCGTGAGCAAATCCCTCCTTTTGCTCTGGGTGCTTCCTTTCTGTTCTTTGACGTCTGCGTGTCTGCACGTCTGCGCGAACGTTTAGGGTGTGTTTGCCCCGTGTCATTGTGCAGAAATGGATTCACTCAGTCAACTAGATCTGAGAGCCCTGAGCCCAGCTCTCAGCTGGAGGGACAAAGGCACTGCAATCCTGAGATGCCCTTGTAGGGAAGGTAGCCTGGAACACTGTCCCCTGAGAGTCCTCATCAGCGTGAGAGGACTGTTTTGACAGAACCACTGAATTTGGGTGCAGAAGTCGGATTCCTGGGACATCAAACCAGGATAGATTTTCTGTTTTGCCTGCAAGTAACAGAGACCCCTCTGTCTTTGGGGAATAGGAGGAGCCCTGTCTGAGGGGAGCCCAGGGTTGGCTGGAATAAGTTGCTGTAGGCAAAAGGGCAAGGAACATTGAGTAGCAGAAATGGAAGCAAATCATTTATGATTTTTTAAATTGCGAACCCTGATGCCTGGCCCCAGTTATCTGAGCATATTCTCCATTCTTCTAACAAAAGAAACACACATGCTTATTCCACCCTTTTCCGCCTCATCTGGCAGCCGCTTTCTGGTCCAGCAGACACTAACGTCTAATGAGTCAAACTTCTCATTTTCAGACTAATCAGTCGGCTGCACTAATTGCAAATGCAAATATGCAAATTTATATTAATTAATTACTCTGCTAATTAGTTCTGCGGTCTTTTTGGGGTAATAAATCATTGTGCAGTGGAAGGGAAACAAGTCCTGTCCCATTTCACTCCACATAAAAATTTAATGTACTCATGGAGGAAAATATATGGGGGGAAAACGGGAAAAGACACCCTGTGCTGATCACTGTGCTTCCACTGACGAGTTCCCCCCAGAAAGGTGCAATTGCGAGGGCTTGCACATGTTCAGCAAATACCATCACTAAGGCGCCTGTTAGCAATTTAATGATCACATTATGAGCTTCAGCAAAAGCCCGTTTGCTGTGCTGCAGGCTGTGACTTGGTGCTGGGCGGTTCCCGCACTCTGCAGCAGGACACAGAGAAAACGAGACCAGAAAGGGAACCCGGTTTCTGAGCTGAAACACCGGCGCTGGCCGCCCAGCATTTTCAGGGCTTGGGTGGTTGCTGCTATCTTAAGTCAACGCTATCCTCTTGCTTTCCTTGTCCTGGAATGAAGAGTTGTACCTGTCAGCTTTGGAGAGGCGTTAGAGGACTGTGTCCTGGGGGAGGGGTTCCGGAGAAGGAGCTGGTAGGAGAGGAAACTCCTCCCGTAGGAGGGATGCACACTCAGATGGATTTATTTCATAAATTCTTATGGGGGACCCACTCTGTCCAGGTCACCCGCTGTGGGGGAGAGAGTGACCTGTAAGTGACATCCTGAAAGGTCTCTCCCAATTAGAGGGAAGTCGCTGAGGTTGAGAGGTCATGTCTGCTTTATCTCTGTGTCCCCGTTCTTTACCTGAATGGATCAAACGTTCAGTAAGTATTACCTTCAAGAACCTTGTGGAGGGGCTGTTACCTGTTCCTCGTGTACAGTCTTGCCTTCATTATGGGACTGACGCCAGGTGACACTCAGTGATTAGGAGATGTGAGGAGGGATCCAGGCTGGTTAAGATTTACATCCTCCTGTAAAGATCCCTTCATTTCCTTCTTTTTCTCACCAAGAAATGTCTACTTTAATTCCCGTGCTCTTTCCTCTCTATGGTGCCTGCTCCATGTGGAAGGTGGCGTTTGAGCAATAGGCTGGTCATCAGAGCTGGGCCGCTGGCCTTGGTGCCCCGGCTCACCCACTGACTGGGTTTGTAATTGCAGGTAAACCACGCCAGCCCGTGGGGTCAGTTTCTTCGCTGTGACACGAGTGATGGGCTGGTCAGGAGCAGCATGAGGAGGTCTTCAGGGCTGTGCCGTCGGGAAGAGGCTCAACACCAACTCGTTGCCCCACAACTGCGCTCTACGTGACTTCAGGTCTTTCCATTTGGGGATTAATAAAAATTCTTTGCTTTTGAATTTTTGAAGAGTTAGAACATAGGACATAGGTATATGCTACCAAATTCAAAAGTATACAAAACACTCAATAAAAGGCGAATCTCCTTCTGTGATCCCTGGTCTCACTTTCCTCTCCCCAGGGGGGAACAGCTAATTGCTATGTATCTTGCCAGAGATAGTGACTGTGTGGGGGTGTTCTCCCACACACATATGAATGAGAGCATGCTATAATGCCCTTCTGAAGCTTACTCTTCCTCTGTCGGTTGCATATAAGCTACCTTATACTTTGTAAGCCTGCATGTTTTCCATTTTCTGACACTATGATCATTTACTTGTATTGGCCACCAGCTGATGGACATGTCATCTGTTTTCGATTTTCAGCTACTACAAATGATGCCACAGTTAGTATACTTGTACACATCACATTTTGCCCAGGTGGAGTTGGTTCTAGCGGAAGGTGCCCACAAATAGAATTGCTAAATCTAAGGGTACATACTTTTTTTAAAAAAGATTTATTTTTATTGTTTTTGAAAGAGAGAGAGAGATACAGAGAGATACAGAGAGAAGGGGGAGGGCCCAGAACAGTCTCCATAGTTGCACATCATTGGTTTTTCCACATAGTTTCATTCCACAGGTGGGCGGGGCTGCACAGGGCAGGAACTGGGCCGGGGTCTCGCCCCGGTGAGAACTGAACTGCGGGCACTCCCCAGTTCAGCATATGGGTCTGCATGGGCCAGGGCCAGGATTCGATCCTCGATCCCCGGGGCTGCAAAGTGAGCCCCTAACCCACTGATCCATCCTGGCTTCCCCAGGGTACATACTTTTAAACTGGGAAACATACAGAACTCTACTCCACAACGGATGTCCCAATTCACACTCCTGCCGCTGCCCCTTCCCAACATCCTGGTTTGAGCAAGTTCTCAAAATTTTAACTCCTCAGTTTTCTCATCTACAATGTGAGGGCAACAATGCTACCTTTCTCGAATCCATGGTGTGCAGAATAAATGAGATCATTCACAAAAAGGGCTTAGTGTTACTATTTGTTATTGTTGTTCTCAGTGTCAACATGGTTATTTCCATTTTCACCACCTTGTGGCATTATTTTGAGGCTAAAAAGAACTCACGGTTGGGAAGGCACTGTGTATGGGCTATAGCAACATCAGTCATCAGTAAAAAACCCATTTTGCTTTTTGTACACGATTTTCTCAGGAGGGTGACCTCTTGTGCAAAGTCTTGCCACAGTTTCAGTTCATAGGGATATTTTGCAAGTGCTTTTGAAGGTTCCCTGCAGCTTCAGCACTTTCTGTATACGTCATGCATTTAACCAAAATAAGGCCAATATGAACTCCATTCCTCCACATGAGTCACCTGCCCAAGGTATAAAACAGGAAAAAAAAAAAAAAAAAGAAGCCTGAGTGATGGGAAATGAGAACACAAACCAAGGAGATAAGGAGGAGGGCGCAATAAGTGTGGAAAAGAGTTAGGGATGGGGAAAAGGAACAGGAAGGAGCCAGGGTAGATGACCAGTTGGATGTAGGGCACAGAAGGGGAAGATGTCACCAGGGTCCAGGGCCTGAAGAGCTAGCTGGAGATGTGGTGGCTGAAGGACAGTGCAAGCGTTTGATTTTAGCTGGAGTGCAAACAAACCCTGGCTGCCCTCTGGGTTACCCTGCCGTGTATGGAAACAGGGGGTCTCCTCCTGTTTCTTTCCTCTCCATGCAGGAGTTGATTCCACGGCTCCTACTTCCTCTCTTCTTTTTAAACTTTCCTCCCTGAGTTCAGTCCCCCCCCCCAAAGTTTCGACCGCCACTCAGAGGTGACTGAGAGCTGGGGCGCTTAGTGCCATGTTTCCAGCCACCTGCAGAGCACTGACGAGCCATGCTTAACCCATCTGTGTTCATTTCCAGCAGAACTTACCTGAAACCAATCTCACCCTCTCTCTGAGACACCTTGTCCTCCTCACTAGCGTCCATGTATGCTAATAAACTATAAAGAACTTATTTCTTTGTACACGAGTACACCCTGTTAGCAAGGACAATGCTGCCTCAGGGTATGTCCCCAATGATGTTGATCGACTGCTGGATCCAAAAGGGTTTCCTATGCCTGAGACAGCCCCCACCTTTCCCAGTGCTGCACCAGTTCTCTTATTTTTTTATTTTGATGTGAACACAATTTGGAGATCGTTTTCTCAAAGGTAGAACAAAATTAACTTCTTCTGAGCATTCCGTGGCTTGGGCTGGATGATTAACAACTATTCAGCAGAAACCTCCAAACTTCGGGTCTTGGAACAGCCTTGGGAAAGGCCTGTGAGGCACGCATGTGGTTTACGTGTACAGGAGGACGCCAACCCTTCTGCTCCGTGTCATTAGGCCCAAAGCAGGAGCTGGGCCCAGCCTTCACGTGAGAATCTGGCAGCACTACCTTAGATCGGAATTAGACGGACAGAAGTAGATAGTGACGCAGAAGTTAAGAACACAAACAGGCAGGGCTCAAAATCTAGAAGCCCGAACCTTCAAATTTTCATTAAAAAAAATACATGTTATTCATAAATGCTTTATGACATTGAAATGAAGAAAGACAAAAATGTGTTTCTTCAGACAATTACATTAAAACCCTATGCCATTTACTACTAGCTATGTCGCATATTTGAGTCCTATTTTTCTAGGCAAGAGATAGTTCTCATTTTGTTTTTGTTTTTAAAGATTTATTGTCTTTGACAGAGAGAGACAGAGAGAAGGGGGAGGGTTCAGAGCAGTCTCCATAGTTGTACGTCATCAGTTTTCGACATGGTTTGGGTTTCTGCACTCTCTATTAAGCTTTCCACCACTTTACTTGCACTTTTACATTTGAAAATTCTGGTTTTCGTCTGAAAGCATTTTCTTCTGAAAGTGGATATTTCCTTTGCAAAGACGTATAGTTCTAAAATATCCTGAATTAACAACATCCTGGGCTATAATATCATAGATACGAAATATGCATTTTTGAACGTGCCGTTTTAAAAAGCTTCTTGTAAATCTACACCATTTTGATCCTTTGACTCTGCTGCTCTTTTGGTCAAGTGGCTCTTTTCCTGTGTTTGGTGGGTGGTCACCCTTTGGGGGTAGGAGCGGAGATAGATGTTTATTTATTTTAAACTATTATGATGGCTTTGTTGGCTATTTGATAGATCCCTGTTCACAGGCATTTTCGTTCCAGACAAAAAGAAATGAAAACAGCTTATATTTTCTGTGGTTTTATTTTGGCAGATAAAGGTTCCAGATGCCTGAGAAGAGAGGGTGGGAAATTCAGCCAGAAGCAAGTTGCTTTCTGGAGCCACAGCTTTCTTCTCTGTGTCACCTCTCTGTGCCATGTGCGGTCCAGGCAACAGGAGGACACCCATTGTCTGTCCCACGCACACTTTCTAAAGCCACTGACGGGGTCTGCCTTTTCATCCTGTTGACACTGTGTTAGTCTCTCTTGCCTTGAGACCTTGGCTGCTCCAGATTAGAGGTGGGAGGCAGGGCCCAAGCCACCACGGTCTCTAGCCCTGTCACTTATAGCTGCTCCGGATTGGCCAAGAGAGAAGCCTGTGGCCCAAGCTGCCCTGTGCGGTGTCCTTCATAAAACCGAGACTTGCTTCTCTGGCCCACTCTTCACCCCGGACCCCTTGTCTGTCTGGGGGTGTTTGCGAGGCTCTGCTGGTGATTCGCCTTCTTCGTAGAAGAGTACATCCTGTCCCAGCCAGAGATTCCAGCCTGGTGTTCCCTTCCTCAATCTGGACTCAGTCAGAAGTCTGTCTGGCGTATATTCTATGACATTCCTGGACCATAGCTGACAGGTGTTCACCTATTTTTTTTTTTCAAGGAATTTGTATAGTTGGGGCCATTAATCACAATTACTGAACCCCTGTAAAAGATATCAAGGGCGATGATAAATTCCACCCAACAGCCTTGTTGTCTAGAACACAGAAATATCTCAATGAACCATTCAGGAATCACCATGGCCCATCATCTCTGTGATGTGGCTCATTCAGGCTTCATTCTTTGTTGTTGTTGTTGTTACATTTGGCATCATGAAATGATAGACGCAACCTTGGATCCTGAAGATCAAACAACATTTCCCCCAAATCCCAAGATCTTTCAGGCAAAGGTGCGTTTATGTCAGCGTGGGTTGACCCCGATGCCTGGGGACCGTCTCCAAAGTGCGTGTCTAGAAGGTCTGAAATAACAGTGTGCTTATGACTTCCTTTCGAGTCACTTTGCTCTCACTCCCACCGCCTCTGCGAAGGCACAGCCGGGCTTTTCAGTTCAGAAGGTAAGCACCTTAGAATATTCATTTAAAGGCAATTGCACAGCCTGCTCTTTTTGGGGAGAGGGTCTCACCATGATACTAGACCCCTGCATCATGGTAATGGCCCAGCCTAAGGGGGCATGCTGCCCCGTGGATGGCAAATTGTCTCCCCTCAAACCTTTTAACTCCACAAGTTCGCAACCATTAATTCTTAAGGGTTTTGACAAATCTCCCCAGTTAAATATTAAATAATAAATATGGGCCTGATGGTAACAGGGCTTTGTGAAGTCTGTTTGAAGTGTCCTTTAAAATATTAAATTCAAATAAATGATTGGATCAGAACAAAGGATATATCTTAAGACAAATTCAGCCAAGTCTCTTTAACCTTTGAGCTCTCAACACAGATTAGAAAGTGAGGGCAACACATGCTTTCATAGCAAATTGAAGTGGGATTTTTGAAGCAGGCCTCGCAAATACAGGTAACCAACACTTACCTAGGTTTGATCTGCCTTTGCCATTTTGGGGAAGAGATTTGGCTGCCTATTGTTTGATAAGAATGTGATTTTTTTTTTTTTTTAACCGCTTACATTCAAAGAAGCAAATCCTTGAATATGCTAGCTTTGGGCGCTATGTTTATTCCTTGTCAATGTCTTCCATATGAAAGCTGTTCTGCTTATAATATCTACCACAGTTGGAGTCCTGAAAAAAAATCTGTTTCACATCTGCCCTTTGCACTTAGCTTATTTTGTTTTATGCCTCCCTCCAGTTATCTGTCTGTAAGCAGTCTTGCTTTATAAGCAGACAGTCCTAGGAGCGGAGGCCTTGGGGAGATTACCCTGAACGTCGGGGGATCCTGGACTCCCAGACCCTTAGTAGACAGCAGGTAAAGACGTGGAGTCTGCCAGCTGGGATACAAAGACCCATACAGCCAAATCCTCCCACCTCCTTACTCTCTCACCCGTGCCAGGCTGGTCCTGCACCCACTATCGCTACTCTTGGGTGTTTGCTTCATCACTCCATCTGCTTCTCCAGCACGGAGCAGCCTCCCACGGCTCCTCATGAAGTCTCCCCAGAATAGTGACTCCAGAGACCCAAGCTTCCCAGAAGGAAAGCATGTCACAGTTGTGCCCAGTGCGGAAGCCTTGCTGTAACAGGGCGTGGGTCTCCCCTGAGGAGCGGGATAGTGGAAGGGTGAGAGCATGTCAAAGACAGAGACAGA
>PVKE010047613.1:0-11862 GCA_004027555.1 Craseonycteris thonglongyai | reverse complement strand
TCAGTGCATAGTTATTTCTATTTTACTTTTTGACAGATAGAGAGAGAGACAGAGACAGAGACAGTTAGAGAACCAAACTGTGGGAACTCCCCAGTTCAGCACGTGGGTCCTGCCTGGGCCGGAGCCGGGATTCGATCCTCGGTCCTCATGGCCTCAAAGCGAGCGCTCAACCCGCTGAGCCGTCCCAGCTTTCCCCTGAAAGTTTGCATTTTTAACAAGTTCCCAGGTGATGGTAATAGTCAGGAAACGTATGTTGAGAACCACTACTCTAGATTTCATCTGTGACCCATAGCTTTGACCCTTTTTGGAATTTAGTGTCCGTGTTCCTACCCACTGCTGGAGTTTTGGTCATTTAATCTTTTCTCTCCCAGAATCACTTAGAAGTTATTTATTCTTTCCTTGAGTTTAGCGTATTTACCTTTGTTAATTAAATGTAAATTTCAGGCATTTCTTTTCAGAATTTTGGCAAGGTTCATGAAGGTCTTTGCAATGCCACTGGCTCTGGGAACTCACTGCTATTGAGCACTCACTGTGTCCCAGGCCTGACCCCAGGCTCCTTGCAGACTCAATGTGAGGACCCGTCCCTTGACTGCAGCTGTCTGTGACACTCCATGGTTATTAGTGCCGGGAATTTATCTGCACATCACTCTCTAGGGTGGAGGAGGCATCTTCTTAACCTGTGTATAAAGCTCACCGAGTGCCAGGAATCACACAGCAAATACCCAACCCCCCTCAGGAGGGCAATGATATCCTAATTGTGTCTGATAGTTCAGGAAAGGTCAGGTTAAGCAAGGAGGGAATGGGATCAGGGGAGCCTAGGGGATCCTGGGAGAAAGAACAATGGACAGGAATGACCGAGTCCATCAGGTCTGACCAGGGCTCTAAGGTAAGGTGACCAGATTTTAACATTGGTAAAGCGGAACACCATTGACCGGGGGGGAGGAGGTTCTTGATTAAAAATTTGATCTATCTCCCGCCGTTCCCTAGCTTGTCGTGCATTCTTTCCAAAAATCAGGACTTTTTTAAAACACCACAGGACGCGGGACAAATTGTTAAAAATCGGGACTGTCCCGCCAAAAGCGGGACGTCTGGTCATCTTACTCTAAGGCCAGTCCTGCCAAAGCAGGAGGTCACTGTGATACCTCACAGTGAAAGGGGGTGGGGCCTGAGCATGGAAGAGGCTGTGATGAGATGCAATGCCCTCTCCTTTCTTCCCCACCGGTGACTTGCCAACGTTGCTGTTTCTCCATTTCCTTGATGACCTCACTGCTCTCAACAGACTCCCAGAAGCCCAGCGCTGAAGGAGACAGACTAGACAGGAAACGCAGCAGCCTCCTCTCTGGCCCACTTTATTTGGGAGCAAGCTGGGGAGGGTCTAAGCCTGCTGTGCCCGCAGCAGTGCTCGCACCTGGCCGATCTGCCAGTCGACACTGGAGCGGGCAGTGCCACCCAAAGCAGCATACTGCTCCACGCTGTGCCCGTAGTCCCACACTTGGTTCACGTCACCCGAGAACAGGTGGCTGGGGGAAAGAAGGAGATGAGAATGGACAGCCGCACCACCAGGGCCTCAGGGGCCCAGGCTCACCCCCTGGGAGGCAGCAGAGGGAGTGCACCTGATGGTCTGTAGCTCCTGCAATGACAGCTGATTGAGGGCAACTCCCTTGGTCTCGGCCATGAACACAGCTTTCCCAGAGGCCTCGTGAGCCTGGCGGAATGGCATCTGCAGGCACGGGGTAGAGGGCAGCGCTGACACAAGCTGTCTCTGCTCCCTGCTCTGCTGTGGGTGCCTACACCCTCATCCCCTCGCCCCTGCACCCCAGCCACCTCACACATACCCCTTTGCGGACCAGGTAGTAGGCCAGGTCGGTGGCCAGCATGTCAGGACTAAGAGCCTGCGCCATGTTCTCACGATGAATCTAGAGGCGTGAGCAGAGGGGTGGCAAATCCTGGGGACCCTGTAACCTGAAGATGCCAGTCCCAGGGCTACCCCCTCAGCCATGTTCCCTTCCTTGGACAGATCCACTCTTACCCACCCTGTTCTGCTCTCTCTGCTCAAGCCATGTTTTCGTAATTATTGATAATTTTTAGGTGTACTGGGTTGCCTTTCCATTTTCAGAGTCCTTATCTTTAGCATGCATCAGAATCACCCGGAGGATTTATTACAAATGCAAATTGCGGGCCCCACCCCCAATCTCTGATTCAGTAGGAGTGAGGCCTAGGATTGCACTTCTAGTAAGTTCTCAGAACCACACATGGAGAACCACTGCTTTAGAGACACATCCTAAACTATTTAGGAATGAAATAATATGAAGATGAGGATTTGCTTCAAAATAAGGGGTGGAGGGTAGTGAGTAAAGACAGCTGCCACAGCAAGAATGACCATGAGGTGATTACTGCTGAGGCTAGGTGTTGGTATGCAGCAGTTCTCTCAACTATACATTCTCTCAACTGTTGTATATTGAAATTTCCCATAAGCGATTTAAAAGAAATCTGGTTGGGCGTGTTGATGGGACTCCTTGAGTCTAACCCACTTCTATTGCAGCAGCCTAAGTTTTGTCTCTTCACTTTTTCTCAAGGGCAGGAACAAGCACATAGCCCCCTCTCCTGTCTCGGGTCTTCTGGACCACCCTCCCTCAGCTCTTCTCAAGATCAGCCTCCTGGCATGCCCACCCCAGAGTTTAGGGGCACAGGGGAGAAGAGATGTGTCTTGCCTGCAGCGTGGAGATGACGCCAGTGGCTACCTGGAGGACGGCACTCATAGTATCTGACACTTCAAACACGGCTTCCTTGTCCTCCTGAAAGGCACGTGGCAGGAGGTGAGGGCCCAGCAACCCCGTCTCCCACCGAGGCAGCCTCAGCACCTTCCACTGTGAACACTCAGCACATTGCACACCCCACACCAAGGGAGGAGAGAGATCTTAGGGCGTACAGGATGGAAAGTGGCAATTTTGTGGGGTCCCTGCCTGTGAGTGCCAGGGAAAGGATATGTGGTATATATGCAGGTGGGTCCCCCACCCCCACCCCAACCTCACACCTGTAAATCCTTGTTGTAGGTGCTTGGAAGCCCCTTGAGGGTCATCAGGAGCCCAGCACACTGAGGAAAGAGTGAGGATCAGGATACTGGACCTCAGAGCCCATCCTGGAAGTTTCCTCAGGACCCTCTGGGTCAGCTAGAGGGCTTGGCCCACTCCCTGCTCTTCTCACCCGTCCAAACACTCGCCCTGCCTTGCTCCGGATCAGCTCCAGGCTATCTGGGTTTTTCTTCTGGGGCATCAGGCTGCTTCCAGTGCTGGGGACAGAGATGCTGAGGCTCAAGAGGCTCCTCTGCCCCTTGGCAGGTCAGCTGGCTGTGGTGCAGGGAGGAAGCCATGCTGGCGGGAACAGAGCTGGGCAAGGCAGAGTGCAGCCTTACCTGTAGGCATCTGAGAGCTGCACAAAGCTGAATTCCTTGGTGCCATATAGGATGAGATCCTCGGACATCCTGCTGAGATGGGTCATGCAAAGCGAAGCCCAGAACAGGAACTCAGCTTATAGGAGGGAAGGGAGAGCAGGTTCTCTGGTCACCAGGTCTTTCTTGCTCTTCACCCAGCCTGGAGAAGCTCCAGGTTGACCATATGGGGGTTGAGAGGAGGCTGGAGTGGAGCCAGGGCTAGGGGACAAAGGTGGGGCACAGTGCAGGGGATGAGCAGGTTGACCCCCAGGACTCACCCACAAAGTCTCGCTCACTGGTAGCATCCATACTATTGACAGTGATGGCCCCAAAGTTCAGTTCTGGACAAGGAGGAAAAGGGGAAGGCAATAGGGCTGGGCTGAAGGGCAAGGAGGCTCTTCTACCCCAAACCAGGTTGCCCAGCCACCTCCCCTTGGCCCCTTTTCAGGAAGGAGTAGAGAGGTGCAGGTGGGGGGAGGGTCTCTTGTACAGGTCTCAGGAGGGAGGCTGGAGCCCTGAGTCTACCCACAGCCATGCACCCGCCACAGGCCTACCCCCCTGCTTCTCTAACTTCAGTGTTCAGAGGTAACAAATGAAGATTTCACCCAGACCCCTGCCCTCTCTACAAGACCTAGTGGGATTTCCAGGGCTGGGCAGAGAGTGGAGGGCTCTCACCTGCTTGGAGCAGCTCCCGGTCCACACCCAGAGGATTGCCTGCAATGGCCCCACTGTAGGGACAGAGGATGCTGAGTGACCACGGCTCCTGACAAGTAGGCCCTGGCACATACACACATTCACACCCAGAGCTGAACCCTGGTGGCCAGGGCTGAGGTCGTCTGCTTGGTGCCTGACACTTGTCCCCATGCAGAGACATGGCAGTCTGTGGGCAAATGGCTGGTTCTCTGGGGCCTCTCTGGAGAGCTCTGGCCCTGTTATGACATGCTTGCCAGCTTCGCTGTCCAAATGTAGACAAAATCCTGGATGGGGAGGCAGGCTACCTGGTTTTCAGTTCCCCTCGGTCCTTCCTGGCTCCTCCTCGTTTATCAGTCCCAAGGGCCACGCTAACTATGTGGCAACAACCCTGGCCCCCACCCTTGGAGCACGGGGGCCTCACTTACCTCCCTAGGGGTAGAACATTGATCCGCTTCTGCACGCCCAGCAGCCTCTCCGAGTCTCTTGTCAGTGCCACGGCGTGGCTGTGGGAAGCCAGAGGACAGAAAGGTCAGGGCAGCCTGGGGGCCCTCCCCCCACATCGCTCCCTCTCAGGGCTCCATTCACCTCAGGATCCAATGGCTCCAGCGGATGGGCTGAGCCCTCTGCAGGTGTGTGTATCCTGGGAAGAGGACATCACGTTCCCTATGGAGGAACAATAGGGGAAGGGCACATGAAGGGCTCAGGAGGCTCAGCTGAGGCCTATCTGTGACACCTGGACCTTGCAGGCCTGGGCCCCTCCAGGGAAGAACACGGCACCCTTAAGAATCTGCCTGCATGAGGGACCGAGTGATCTAGGCATCAACACCTTATAAGGAAAGAGACCAAAAGTGAGGCAGTGTGATACAAGGACTGGCCAGAGCTGTGGGGCCCCCTGGGAACAAGGCTCGGCCAACCAAGCATGGATTACACCCTTAGCTAGGGTCTCCGCAAAATTACAACAGATCACAGCAAGGGCCAGGGCAGGGGACAAGGTGCACAGTGGGGAGGTACCACGTGGTAGCGCGAGCCATGTTTGTGAGCACGCAGGAAGCTCCTGAGGACCCCAGAAGAACTGGGGGCACCTTACAGTAGGCAGGGCAGATGCAGAGGTACTGTGGGTGGTAGTTCTAGTTTTTTTAGTACCGTAAACAGCTTTAGTGAGGTATGATTCACATATAACTCACCCGTTTCCAGTGTACACTTTAGTGTACAACCATCACCGCATCAATTGTAGAACATTTCGCTACCCCCCAAAAGAAGCCCTGTAGTCATCAGCAGTCACTCCTGTTCCTCCCAGCCCCCACAGGGTGACGGTACTTGTGCCCTTGTCTTCCCCAGGTGGTGAGGTCTGTGAAACAGGGGTCATGGGGAGCTGGGAAAGAGGGGTCAACCCTGCCCCTAACAACAAATAGGGACATCTCATCAGTCAGGACACAGAAGGCAAAGCTTGGGATGAGGCTGGTGGGAGGCAGCCTTTGGCTCTGTCCTTTTCTGTTTTTAAAGATTTATTTTATTGTTTTTGACAGAAACAGAAAGAGACAGAGACTGAGAGAAGGGGGAGGGCCCACAGCAGTCTCCATAGTTGCACATTATCAGTTTTCGACATGGTTTCATTCTACACAGGTGGGTGGGGGCCACGCAGGGTGGGAACTGGGCTGGGGGCCTCCCGCAAGGGATGCACACCCCCTCAAGCCAAGGACCGAACGGGGGGCAAGAACTGAACTGGGGGCCTCCCACATGGGAAGCACACCCCAGTTCAGCACATGGGTCTGCATGGGCCAGGTCCAGGATTCGATCCTCAGTTCCGGGGCTGCCAAGTGAGCACTTAACCCGCTGAGCCATCCTGGCTTCCCCAGCTGTCCTTTTCTAGCCACGCTGGGTAGAGATGGAGGACTTGGGGCACATGCAGGCTGAGGGGTGACTCTGGCTGTCTCAGGCACCGCCAGCCTCTTTCCTCAGGCTCCAGAACATTTGCCCAGTGCTTTAGCTTCCTGTTTGTGAATCCTCAAAAGGTGAGCTTGCCCTGCCTACTGTCCTAGGCTGGCGGAGGGTAGGTACACTGTAAGAAATGCCCCACTCCTGGCTGCTCTGCCTCACTCAGTCTAGGAGTTCTGGAACCCTGTACCCCAGGGGCTGGTTCCTCAACCCTCTTCATTCCTGCGACCTGATTCTGGTATTGAAGTTGCCTGTCTCAGGGGAGAGGAAACCCTGGCTGTGCTCATGCACTTCTCTGACACCCGTGCATCCCCAGGGGACTCACGCCTCTGCCCGATCCACCATGGTTCTGATGAGCTCCCAGAGGAGAGCAGAGAGTGTCGAGCAGTTCTGACGCATCCACAGTCTGAGATCTGTGACCACCTGTGCAGAGGAGGAGGTGGCACTCAGGGACAGACATGTGGCTTCCCTGGGGAGCCAGGACCGCTGCATAGCTGTAACTCCACTGTCTGAGCCCCCCAAGGTTGGGAAGCACAGGGTGGAGTACAGGGGGGTTCTGCTGGCAGCACCTGGTCATTCCGACTTCGTCCTGTGTGCAGTTTCCCCGCAGTTTCCCCAATGAGTTCCTAGGGGGAGGGGGAGGCAAGGGTCAGACGCTGCTGCTCACAGTCTGGTGGGGTCCACCCAAGTGGGTGTGCTTCCTCCTTACCCCGCAGTCCTCCCTCCCTGCCCCTGGGCCCCCTGATCCTGCCCCAGTCTCTGTCATCTCTGCCGAAGCCTCCTGTTCTGAGTTGCCACCTGTACTCTGCCAGTGATGAAGAGGACAGAATGACGGTGCTATGCTCAAAGTGGCTCAGGGCAAGGCAGAGAGGGGAGGCCAAAGGAGAGAGAGAGGCTTCGAACCTTCAGACGCCGCTCGTTGGCTGTGTGGATGTCTTCATCATTGGGGTGTAGTTTGAAGGTGCCCTGGGCCCACTCCTCAGCCACCTGTAGAGCAAATGGCAGCAACCCAGGGTAAGACAGGCCAAGAGGGCCCCACCCTGTTCCCTCCCTTGCCCTGATCACTGACTGTCCCTGTATTGGAGCAGAGTCCTTGGAGGAGGAGCCTTGGCAGCCCCCGTCCCTGGGGGAGCATTTCAGAACAAGTGTGCCTTTGCCCATGAGCCATGGAGCCAGGGGGTATTAAAGGATGAAGTGACACAGTGAGCACAGCACAGGGGTCAAGGGCACCTCTCTAGGTGTATAATCACAGGGGGAGATGAGGGTAATATTTGGGATGACACTGCAAACTGCACTCAGGGTTTTGGTGGGAGTCTGGGGCCAAGGGCAGAAGGGCCCTGGGGTGGGCTTGGGGCATGGAAAGTACCTTGTCCAGGCCACGAATTATCTGGTCCATCTCGGCTTTGGTGAGAAGCCCTGCCTTCTCCAGGCCCCGGCTGTAGGCCTTGCTGCCCTGCACATCCACTTCCCACAGGTGCCGGTCATAGGTGATAGATGAGTTGAACTTCTCCATGATGGGGTCCACTGCACCCACAAATCGGCCGCCCCACAGCTTCCCACTCTGGCCAAGAGAGCAGGAGCAATTAACCTCCGTCCCCACCCTCAAGAACAGTGCCTTTTACAAAGAGCCGTCAGGAGAGTTATCACATGTGAAAGCAGTGGGAGCCAGCAGGCAGGATTATTCTCACTGGTCAGGTAAGGAAACTGAGGCTCAGAGAGAGTCAAGAACTTGCCCAAAGTCTCTTAATAGTGAGTGTGGTAATGTGGCTGTGCATTGAAGTTAGTGCTCTTTCCTACTACACGAGACTGCTCCAAGAACATGGTAGCAAGGTACAAGGCACCCGAGACCACAGCAGAACTTCTGGCGCGTTTCCTGCCACTGACCAGGGGAAACGTCACACTGTTTGCCAGGCACTGTTCTAATTGCTTGCCATGTACTGAAAGCAACCCTGTGAAACAGGCAGAGAGGGTGAAAGCGAAGCACGGAGCAGTTATGCAGCTTGCCCTCCCCCAGGGTGGTAGAGCCAGGACTGTAGCCCAGCAGTCTCAAGCCAGAGCCCATGCTCTGAGCCCCACATTCTGCCAGGACCTTTGTGCTGGCTATCCTGCTCTAAACTTTTGCTGTAGGACCAGGCAAGGAGGCACCTGGGAGGCCCCCTTCACGTTCATGTAACACACATCTCTCTCCCATAGCTTGGGCAGGGCCTAAGGTCCCAACACCCACCACTCCCTTGGAGAGCACCCCCGACACACCTGTGATCACTGGCCTTCTAGGAGGTCACTAACTGACCCTCTGCCCTCCAGGAGCCAAGGGCAGAGAGAGGGACAGGGACACCTCTGTTTTGAAAGAGGGCATAGGCCAGGGCATGGGACAGAGGGAGGAGGGGTACAAAAACACCTGGGAAACAGTCCAAGCTCCCAGAGTGCCAAGAATTGGGAGGAGAGTGTGCCGGGATGAAGGTGTGCTTGGTACTTCATGGCATCTGTTTTGTGGAGGGGTGTTTAAATGGCCACTGAGAACATGTCCTCCTCTGTCCCTTTGCAATGTCTCAGACCTTTGGTAGCCACCTGACCACGGGCATGTTATATAACCTCTCTAAGCCTCAGGGTTGCTTCTCTATCCATTCGATAAAATTTACTAAGTACATGCACAGCACAGTGCCTGGCACTCAATCAGGACTCAGTAAGTTCTAGGTATTACTAAGGGAGAAGCCAAGGACTGCTGGGGCCAGGCAGTGCCTCAGCTTGGTTCCTGTCTGCACCACTGAGAGGCCACTATGCTCTCTGGCCCCAGGCTATGAGCTGGCTCCTCAGTGCCCCACAGCCGGGGCCACAAGAGGACTTTGTCCTGCAGAAGCAGCCTCCATCCCCCTCAGCCTTTTGAGGTGGGACTTCCCCTTACCCTCTGCTAGCCCAACAAGCCTAGATCTCCGGCAAAGTAAAACGTGGGACCCCAGCCCTGACTACTGGGGCAAGAGGGCCAGGGCCAGCCAATAGGAATGGGGAGCAGCCAGAAGGCTGGCACTGCCTTCCCTAGCAGGCCCCCACACTCCCCGCCTGGCATTGTTAGTAATAACTACTACTGAACAAATGGGGCATGTTCAAACCAATTAGTGCCAACCACAGGATGGCCTGGGGCAAGCCTGGTCTCCTGAAAGCAGCCCCTTCTGCATTGGCATCAAGCTTCTACCACACTGGCAGGCTTAAAAGGACCCTAGGAGGATGTCAGTGAGGTGCCACCACCTTGGCACTGAGAAGAGGGGTCCCAATGTGGTGGAAGAGGGCACTGCTCTAAGCCAGAGCACATCTGGGCCAGGGGCAGGGACACTGATTTGGGCTGGGATGAATGAGCAACAGCCCACTGAGAATGCCCAAGGGAAATGCCAGTGTTGTTACTGTTATAGCCACCACTTACTGAGCACCTACTATTGCTTGGACTTGTGCTAGGCATTCTATAGGTGTTGTTACACCTTCACTGTCACCCCAATTTTACAAATGAGGACAGAGGTGCAAGGAGATTGAGTGACTGCTTCAGAAACTGGGTCTGTTTGGCTCCAAAGTCCAGGTCCTGCCCACTGCCCTCCCCATGACCCAGAAGCTAGCAGGGCAGGCATTCTTATCCTATTTATTCAGATGAACAAACTGAGGCCAGTGAGAGGAAGTAATATGCCAGCTAACGGAGGCCAGAAAGGATTGGAATCCAGATCTGCTCTCCACACCTGTTGACATCAAGCAAACAGCCCCCTTTACTTGAAGGGTTCAAATCAATGACTGCATGATCCCGCATCTTACAGAGGGGGGCAGACAGCCATTATTACTCCCGTTTGCCAGAGAAATTAACTGAGGCCCAGGAAAATGAACCTGTGCCCCAGACTCCTGCCGGTGGTCAGGAAGAGAACCCAGGGAGTCCTCTGTCTCTAGTAGACCAGTGAGACAGGAAGCCTCTGGGCCACTGGTGCCACAGGGCACAGCCTCCCACCCGCTGGCTCGTTCCATACGCCAGGGTCACGTGGGCTCTGTGAGACAATTGCTACAGCAGGAGGTCAGGTCAGGCCCACCTCCCCCAGCAGAGTGCTTTGGTGGGTTTGCCACACAGGCTGCCTGGGGAGGAGTGGGAGAGGGGCAAAGGGCTCTCCTGGGCTCTGGCAGGTGCGCCAGCGCGTGCCCACCGTCTGCAGCCAGGAAGGACAATCACAAGGAGGGCGGCTGGAGGCAGGTCTAGCACCAGGATTCCCGTGCGGAGGTCACGGCCCTGGCTGGCCCCCTGGCGCCCCTCCCCCTCGTTTGGAGACTCGGGGGACCAGCGTCCCGGAGGTCCCACTTACTTCCGATGCCATGTTGGGTGGTTCCTCGTAGTCCCGGGGCCTCGATCGTCCGGGTCTGGAAGACAAGACCAGACTGGCGCTCTCCTCGGCGGCCGGATGGGGTCTCCCGGGCGGGGTTGGCTTCGGGCTCCCACACTGTGTGTGGCCGAGCGCAGGCCGTGGGGAGGCGGCCGTGGGCAGCGCCTCGGTCCTCGGTGGCCTCCGCTCCCTCCCGTCCCCCACGTCAGGTTACTCACCACCGCCGGGCCGCCCCGTGTGTCTCTCGCCAGCCAGCCCGCGGGGTTTTTGTGGGGTAGAGTGCGTCAGCAGCAGCGGGGACCGGTCCCCACCTCCTGGCGGCTGCCACACCAATCCCAGGAGGCCGGGCGTGGTGAGCTTTGCCTCCGCCCTTCCTTTAGGCTGTGGCGGGCCGTCTCCAGCCCGGCTTCCGGCAGAGCGACCCCCGGAGGTGGGAAGGGGAAAGGGAGTAGTGCCTGCGCAGGCCGGCTCTTGGCCGCTAAGAATCCTCGGAGCACTGGGGGCGCCCGCCAGGGGGAGAAGCGCAGAAGCCAGGCAGCGCCTGGAGGGCCTACAAGATGCGTAGTGTGGAAAGGCGTGCCCCAGCATTGTCTTGTTCCTGAACTTAAGGAGGAAAGCATCCAGTTTTTTTACTATTAAATAGGATGTTAGATGTAGGTATACAACTTTTCTAGCATAGCCATAACATAGTACCACAAGCAAGGTAGCTTAAAACAATAGAAATTTATTCTCTCATAGTTCTGGAAGCTAGAATTTGATATTAAGGTGTCCACATGCCATGCTTATTTGGAAGGTGCTAGGAAAGAAGGCTTCCTTGACTCTTCCTAGCTTCTGGTGATTCCTGGCAATACTCGGCATTCTTTGATTTAAAGCTGAATCACTCTGATCTCTGTCTTCATCTTCACAAGACCTTCTTCCCTGTGTATCCAAATCTCCCTCTGATTTCTCTTATAAAGACACCAGTCATTGGATTTAGGGCCAACCCTAATCCAGTGAGATCTAATTTTAACTTGAGCACAATGCAAAGACCCTATTTCCAAATAAGGTGATATTCACAGGTTAGGACTTGAACATGTTTTTCTGGGGGACATAATTCAATCCACTACTGTGGGGGTTTCATAGATGCTGTTTATCAGGTTAGGCAAGTTTCTTTCTATTTCTAGTTTATTGTTATTTTTGTTTAAATAGTAATGTTTCTACAGATTTAAATAATAATAGTACAAAATGTAGGACAGTAAGAAATTACTGAGGCCTTGATCAACGCAGATGGGCCAGCCCACTGAAAGAATGTCTTATCAGGGATCAAAGCAGATGGGCCAGCCCACTGAAAGGATGTCTTATCAGGGAGTAATGAAATGTTCAAGGATGAAGGCTGTTGCTCTTAGCTAAGGTATGCAACTGTAAGGCTTAAACTCTGCATGACACCAATAGAATCGCGCACTCGGCACCCCTCCCCTCTGT